>JANHFL010001698.1:22236-40597 GCA_032468155.1 Oxyrhabdium leporinum | reverse complement strand
CTCATTTTACCCACCTCGGAAGGATGGGAGGCTGAGTCAACCTTGAGCCTGGTGAGATTTGAACTGCCAAATTGCAGGCAATCAGCAGAAGTAGCCTGCAGTACTGCACTCTAACCACTGCCACCACATCTCTTACATATAAATAAGTCTGAAAATATCTGATGACTAGGAATAGCTTCCTGGAGATCTCTATTGAACAGATTACAGGAAAAAAATCATTGAAATTCAGAATTTTTTATGAAAAGAATGTGCATTGATTATCCTAAAGTTACTTATAGAAAAAGGGAATAGCAATAAACAATTCCTATCTCCCCATCCCAGTGTTTTGTTTTCGAAGTTTAAAGTAGCAAGTATAATGTAGACAACTGTTGCTTTGATGTAAACAGAAAAATGAGAAAACCTGCTCTTGAATAAAAGTATAGGAAAAATAAATTGTCAAATATTAGTCATAGAATAATAATACTTTGTTAAGCATTTAACAGCCACTAACTTTGGTCTTTTTGATACTTTGCATTCAGCTTTACATTTAAAAAAAATCTAGAACATTAAAACCATTGTAACAAGATGCTTGAAATTTATTAATATTTTTGATATGATTTCATGGCATTAAAATATTGTGGTAGACCTTTCTGTCTTAAAATTACAGTTGACTCATACAATTATCTGTTTGTGTCTAAAAGGTTGAAAATAATTCCTCCCCAATCTCTGTATTGCACTATTGGAAGTCCACCCAGGCAGAAGAGGAACTAGGATTGTTCAGATAGGAAATGGACTCTTACAGAAGAGATTTATTGGGTCCAGAAGAAGCAGCTGTACAAAAAACATACCAACTCTAATTTAATTGCACTAGGTTTAAGTTGTTCAGCAGAATTACTTTGGCAGGATTTCAAAATTCTGTTTACAATACCCTAGTTATACCCTAATAGTAATAATGAAGATGAAGAGCTTTCCTGAAATCCAAGTCGATCTAAGAGCTTGATGCTGCCATTATGATCATTGCATTCTGTGCAATAAACCATCCTTCGGCTTCTCCCATCTGTCTTCCTTACCTGGATGAATGTCGCTTCACAAATCACACCTGTAATTAGGGGGGGGGAGAAACAAAGCAACACCTTTGCTAGAAATTGCCTGGAGTCCCACAGGGAAGAGGAGATTTAAGGAGACATGATGAGGAGAAAGATTTCACCAAATGGAAGCTAACTGCCGTGAAGAAATGCCAAAAGGCAATAATTGCAGGATTTCCCCAGAGCAGGTGCTGGTTCAGCAAAGTTAACTAGCCCAGGACAGAAAAACCAATAGCATCATGGAGGAGAAGAGCAGTAATCTAGGCTGGTGCCAGAAATCTTTTTATGCTGGAAACCCTTTTCTTTACCTGACCAATGAAAGAGGACACATCTGTGTATGGGATTCCAAGTCCCTATTTTCAGCAGAATACTGCTAGGAGCACAATTTGTCCTCTTTCTAATTACCCCCTAAAACTCTGCTATATTAAGCTGTACACCTAGACTCATAAATCTAGATGCAGTTCTACTCTGATAGTGGATTCCCAATTTTACATAGGGCAAGAACTCTCTTCTAGAGTAGGGAGGGGTTTACCCATTTTATCTGAGATGTTAAAATTTCTACAATTTACATAGCTAAACACCCAAATATTGAGGAAAAACATGCCAAAAGCGTTATTTAGACCATTTGATCATTTTCAACGGTTGTTGCAAATAAAAACTTAAGGCATCATATCTCATCAAAACTCCAGTCCTCTTGATGCATTATAAACTATGGCACATGTTTACTTTTGTTTAGGAATCATGGAAAGCCGTTTGTGATGCTAGGGCTATCGGGATTAAGGAACAAGTAAGTCATAAGGTGTGCATTAAATTGTTCCCCAAACATTTATTTTTTAAGATAACCACTATCTTCTGCCTAAAGTGTCTTACTCTGCCTAAAGTTGGGCTCACCCAACTTTTAGACTGATCTTATAGAGGACATAGGGAATGGCCTGGAAGAGGAGGAAGAAGAGCTGCTATAAGTAAGCTGCAGTAAGATAAGAGGGGCTTGAACCATGGGTTAAAAAACTAAATTGAGAAAACATATCAAACCCCTCTATATTTTACATGGATAAAATGGAGGAGAAAGGACCCTTGGACTTACAAGATTCTGTTAATATAACTGTAGAATATAATAGTAATAAATAGCAGTAATAAAAATAGTTCTGACCTATATGTCTTAGATTTCTTAGTCTGGTCATCCTTGTTGTGCTCACAGATCTGCTGGTATATTGTAAGCAGTGTTGAGTTCTTGTGGTTTTACACAAGGCAAATGACAGTTCTACAAGGGAGACCAAATTAAGAAACAGACACAGTATATACCTAAAGTCCTTTTTATTAGAAGAGTTATCTAGTAACAGAATCCTGCAAATCTGAATGTGTTTCAACTTTCCTCATTTTATTATCTTTATGTGAAGGGGGGGGGGCTTGCTGTATGAGCTGTTTTCATAAACTACGCTCTTGACCTGGGCTCAAGTCACATCTATCTGATTGTTGCCTTGGCAATGAATCTTCCTTCTATCCCTCAAGGCCATCTTCTATATTCACTACAATGATTGATGAGAATAATACATTTTTTTCTGCCTACAATTTATGCTTCAATGCCCATACAAGATTAAAATATGGTCATTTCAAAGTAAAATGTGAAAGGTTAATTAGTATTTGAAAGTGAAAAAGAAAACCATCACTACTGTCACAGAGTAAAATCTGTGTCCTAATCTCTTAATCCTGAAGCCATCATTATTGATCCAAAAAGTGCCAGTTTTTTTTAAATTTCATAGAAATGAATAGGATTGAAGAAAGTTGTGATGAAATAGTCCTGTTGATTTTAATAAGCCTTAGAGGCAACTAATTTATTCTGCATAGGGGCTAACAGATTTAATGGAATTATTTTCAAAATTATGGTGCTTAGTATTGAATCTTCACTTATTAACTTGTAATATTATAGGTGTAAATGTCATTGATCAATGAGGCTGGCTTCTAATTACACCTCCAATATTCTATGCTTGCATGGAAATAAATCTATTGAAATTACTTGTGCAAACATATTCACATTAGGCTGTGCATCCATTTGGAAATAAGCTTTTTTAAACACACATAAGCAGAAGTAAGATATATTTATTACTATGTTTAAGTATTAATGTCAATTAGACATGAATTGATATCATTTTTCCATTTATAGTCTGCCTTTTGTTCTAAGCAGGTTAAGGTAGCATCTGTAGGCCTTAGTCTATTACAATCCTATGAAAGAGACTAGGCTGAGAAACAGGAATGATCTGATTATCTCCAAGATAATTCCATAACCAAGCGTGAACATGAACTTCATTTTTCCACAGCTTTTTTTTTTAAGTTAAAACTTTATGTAGCAATAATACAACATAGAGAGAGCTGGACAGATGATAGATAAGATAGATGATAGATATAGATAAATGTCATTTCCATCTTCTAAAAAGTACATCAGTAGTGTGCTCTGTGCTTGTTTTCTTTTTCTTTTTGTCATAATCCTTTTATTTAAAACAAAGGCGTGTTTATAAAAAGGATACTGTCTCTGAATTAACACGATTACTGAGGTTATATAATTGTGTATGACATTAGTAAATAATACCAAGCAAAACATAATCCAGTTGTTTTTATGATAAAAAACACAAGTATAAATTGTTTATCTTAATCCCAAAATGTCTACTATATTGCTTTAAAATGTTTAAAAAATAAATAAATTTAAAAAAAACTCCTACAGATAATACAGATAAATATTTAGATTCCGACTTCCTCCTTTCTGTACTTTAACCAAGCAGTCCTCATTGATGCAAGGTTTACAAATCATACTTTAAAGAAATATTTATCAACCTTGGTAAGATGGGTAGACGTCAACTCTCAGAGTTCTCCAGCTACTGTAATGGCTTAGGAATTTTGGGAGTTGAAGTCCATCCAACTTAAAGTTGAAAAAGTTGAAAAACATTACTCTAAATGTTTGTATTTATTTTGCTGTGTAATATATAATATATATGGAAGCCAATATTGTTTCATGGCTGTTTTGATATCCTAATCTATTGGGATTGTAAATTACAGACTAGGATCAAGAGCACCCACAGGGTGTGATTTTTAAAAAAGGCAATATAATGGCTGTGATAGTGGAATCAAAGCTTTGCCAAGACTCTGTAATAAGCCATCTTGAGACTTCTTTGACTGCACCCTGTGGACATCCTTGACTTCAGCTGCAGTGTTGGAGAAAGAAATCCTGCAACAGAACCATAAAGTGCCCTTTGAGATCTGGACTAGGTTGGACATTCTGGCCAACATGGCCAAAGAGAAGGAAGCAAGGTGTCCTGGGTCAGCAGCATCTATACAGCCATAGGTTCCTCAACCTAGATTAAAAGACAAAAAACCCATTAAACTGATTTTATACTAATTATTTCTGTTACGCAGTGAGAACGCTTTTGTTTTTGTTAACAATGAGAGCAAAAAGAGGAAGAAGACTCTCAGAAAGGGCAAACTCAGCATCTTCCTCAAAGCCAAAGAGGACCATGAAGTGTCTACACAGTGTGCCATTTTTGAAACGGCTGTAAAGTGAACTCACGAGAAAACAAGTCTACATTGTTTTGTATTCTGGCAGGATTCAAAAGCAGCTGAACAAATGGTTCTACCATGCTCCACAAGGTGTCAAAAATTAATTGCTCACAGGTAAATAGAGTAGTCTGCCTAGGCACACTGGCACAGCCTTGTTTAGAAAATTGATCAAGGTCATTAAGCAGAAATTACTCTGCCGAAACCATATTGTTCAATTATACAGCAAGTGTAGCAAAGTGCACTTTAATTATTGCTACTTGTGATATAATATTAAAATATAATTGATTTGTAGAGCCCCAAAACCTGATCCAATTCATAATATTCACCATCCGAACCCTCTCCCAAGGCATCCAGAGTGCACATTAAAAAGGGCATGGCTTCAATCATTCAGTCAGTGATGGTTTCTTGACATGCCTTTTTTAAATGTTCAACTCTCCCAATATTCCCGCCCTGTTCCCTGCATTCAGTGGACAGAAATCATCCACATATAAAATGTATACAAATAAAGAACTACAACTTCTCTTTAAATAAATTAATAGACATGATGCAAAAGAGAAGTTTGCTTTCATAGTTAATCACTGTTTGCCCTGGATTATGGTGGCAGTTTAGAGAAGTAGGAGGAAAATGTTCACAAAAACAATTTCTCATGTGAAATTAGATCTTCCACAGAGCCATATTGTTGGAAGAAGTCGTGTAGGCCACCTAGTCAAATGTGACATCATGCAAAAATCCAAATTAAAACATCCCTAACAACTCTACTGACATAACCAGTAAACTGAATCAAACCAGCACTGTTCTGAATAATCGGTCCATAATCAATCTGTTCTCTTCAAAGTCTTCCTGCAATTTAAATCCATTTTTCCACATCTTATCTTCTTGGATTATAATAAGTAACTCTTTTTCATGTGTCAACTTTTCACACTTTTTGATAAATTTCAAAAGTGAATAAATGCAAGAAAAGTAAAGACTAACTCTGAAATATGAAGAAACGGTGGAGTATTTCACTCTCTTTGAATATGTGATCCTTGTCTTTCAAAGTTATTATCCTTATACAGTAAAGAGATTTGTGTAAATAAAAAAACTAAGGAGTATTGCAAATGATATTCAGAGACAACTAACTATATTGGATTTAACACAGTACTACCTTCAGTTGGCAGGTTACAGCATCCTAGAAATAATGGGGGATGCAGAAAACAATACACTACTAAAAGACACCCTAATACTGGAATGCACAACAAATTTGGTCATTCTCTCTGTCACCCAGGACTAGAAATATATATGTTAGAAGGTATTTATCTAACTTATATGTATCTACCGGTAATTATCTATATGTCTGTCTATCATCTATCTCTATCATCTATATAAAGATATATATGTATGCATATGTATATGCATCTTAGCATTTAACCAGAAATTGGCAGTTTGTTCAATATATCCCTGATCTAAAACTAGGCAACAAAACATGGCCCACATAATCTCTGCCAAAGAAATATTGCAGACTACAGATGGAAGGTGCTCCCACGCAGATTTTATTTTGTATTTCTGTTATCTCCAGCTATTGCTTTCCTATTGTCTATATTATTCAGATTTCTCAGCCCACTAGATGTATATCTTGAAGTAAAACATTGGCTAGAGGGGGAAAAAAGGCTGCAATCAAACTCAATCCCTGGGCCCAGGTCATTTTCAATATAGCGTAACAATATACTGTAGAAAGCTGGGTTTTCAGTTTCCAGTCTAATTTATCTTCCCAGCCTCAATAAGATTAATCAGATGCTCCCACTACTCTGATGTTAGCTTAAAATCTGGTAACAAATAGAAACAATACACTTTTTGAAAATCTTGCCAAAGATCAATTCTATTAAAAGCAGGTTGTTCGCTTGTATTTTTTGTGCACCTGCTGTACTCAGCCATGATTGTTTTAGGATCTTCTATTTATTGTTCTATAACTAGTACTGGCATATAAGCCCAGAGGTACAATAGGAAATAGATCGTATTGCCGGTACTTTGTATTACTGCCTTTCTATCTATCAGAGAACTGTCTGCTCGAGACGCTGAAGGAACCTTGGCATGGATAGTCACAGCAGCCATATTTTAATAGAAATCCTTGATGGATTATCAGCTAAGATTCCCACAGGTAAAGATAACACCGCCTGAAAAAATTCCTTTCACAGAGGCAGCCAGCCACCTCGGTGATCCCTGGCTAACACGTACCATATGCTAAATAAACCAGGAGGGGGTTAAGTTTGATTTGCTTGCTTTGGTTTGGTTTGGTGTTTTGCACCTCACAAGCAAGCTCCCTGTGGATTAAGTATAACATGCTCAAACAGCTTGTTTCTTGGTGAAGGAATCACTCAAGGGAAGGTGTACAAAGGAGTTTTTAGCAATATCTAGTATTTATGTGTGTGTTACCTCTAAGCTTCATTCTTAAGTAAGCACTGGGAGGAAAAATAAAAGAGACCTTAGCCTTTCCCCCTTTAAGTTCCCATGCTTAGGAAAAGTCAATAAGATATTACACTGTATTTAAGAACTCTAGGCTGGAGAATGCACTTTGGGAGATTAAGAGGGTTCATAGCTTCTACTTATAATCTATACCCTAACTTTTTATAGCTATGGTAGAGACAAGATTGATAAACTGTAAGTAAATGAAAAATAGCAAATGCTAAATTCAGCTTATATTACTAGATTCCCTTAGGGATATGGTTCAAAAAAGTTGATATGGCAACCACAAAGTTGCAATTGGAGTTCTTTTTTTTCATGAGCAATGCACATTAAAAAAAGGCAGAGCTTCAATCCTCCTATGGTGGCTGCCATCTTGACATTTTTGTCCGTATACTACAGACACCCCTGAATGTCCTTGTTCTTCTTGAATTTTCTCTTGACTATCATGCCTAATTGAATTCCCCAGTCAAGAAATCAATCATGGGTGGAACATCTTTTTGCCTACATGCTCTTCTGTGGTAATCTCAGAAGTCTCCAATTAACCTTAAGGGCAATAGAATACATCACAAATCGTTAGAACAGAACAGCAATTTAGCTTCCTAGGACATTCTGCAGCAGATCTCAGGATGACTATTTTGGAAAACTAGCATTTTAATTCCATCACTAAGCAAGAGATTGATGAAGTCACATACCTCAAAAAGTTTCAGACCACCTCAGTGGGTGTATCTGCATAAATATCTCTCCATCACCACCATCCACTTCGCCTCACATCAATCTAGCACTGTATGCTTCTGATGAAAAAGCTGCAGTTCACAAATGCTTATACCCTTTTAACTGAACTTGTTGGGAAGAAAAAGTGCTATCAGATTTTTTTTTTTGCCACTGTAGACTAACAGAGGTTTCCTCCTATGATCTCCATAGAACCAGGCTCAGTTACAATAGCGAGGAATACATCATTGGAAAAGTTGAAGGACCAGGTTAGGGACAGATCATCAGAGAGAAAAATCTATGTGGCTGCTTAGAGCTGACATCAACTTGATGACACAAAATCAACTTTGCCATCTTTATTTTGGTTTTGGATAACATAATGCATCAAGAGGGCTGGTTGAGCTTCAGATAATCCAAGGGCCATTTAAGAACAAATCTAACTGCTGACTGAATTTATAGGACTGCACAATACGTTACTGTATATCAATCTGTTTCATTCCAGTTAAACGTGATGGTGGACAGAAACCCTGAGGTTGAAGGGATCTCATCCAAGGAAGTTTCTGCAAATTGGAAATTAGGTTTATCATATGTCCTAGTTTGATTGGGATTTACTTGTTTTTGTATCCCTTCTTTATTATTTTTACAAATAACTCAAGGTGGCAAACATATCTAACACAGCTTCCTCCTCCTATTTGGCTTTGCATAGCAGCCAGTTTACAAGTCCTGGAGAACAGGGTTGCACCAACCCACAAAAGGAGCTTTAAAGTTTATGGGCCTTGGCGTGTTGCACAAAGGGGGAAACTGAACTGCACTAACTTCCCTGCTGCCAGCTTCACTTGCACTAGCCTGCAGCTTGCAACCTCCTGCTTGAAAATATGATAAGCCTAGAAATGGAAATACTAGCTAGGAAGACCGGAGGTGAGGTTGAGAGCAAGTAATCTGGGGAGACCATATCTGTGGCCAGGCTGGGTTTGGAGGCAGTTGGGAGATTTTCTGGGTTTTTAATCGGGGCATGCCTATGTTAGGACTTCAAGCGCAGTTAATTATGAAGAAATAATGTCTTCCGTTTTCAGCAGCTAGAGAGAGAATCCCAAGGCCACCCCGCCCGCCCAAAAAAGTCATTTTTTATTCCATTATGCCAAGCAGCTGCTTTCCACCGTAGACTGCTGAAACTTGGCAACTCCAAGCCGGCATTTTCTAACAACGGGGAGGAGAGAGTAGCCGTTAAGGAGCTGGAAAGGGGCCCAGCCCTGTCCATCCCACTGGGCTTCTCTCTCCAACCCCCCCCCCAAATGAGCGCGGAAGGAAGGGCGGAGAGAGCGCGCACGTGGCCTTTCGGCGTAGCCGGGGGACCGCCGCGCGGCTCTCCTCCTCCACCCGCGGAAAGCGAATAGGAGCAGGCAAAGGGGGGGCCGCGCTGGGACCCAGTTCCGTAGCACCCCCGCAAGAGGAGGCGCGCGCGCTGCCGCACAAAAGGCCCTGCGCGCGCCAGGCATTTGCAGCAGGTCCAAAGCCCGCCGCCCTTTTTCCCGGCTGACGTTCCTCGCAGGCTTCCACCCCTACCCCCGAATTCTCCTTTGTGGGCAATCTGGGGAAGAGGGAGAGGCCGCGATGACCGCCCCCAGGAAAGGCTTCTACCGCCAGGAGATCACGAAGACCGTTTGGGAAGTGAGGGAGCACTACCGGGAGCTGCAGGCGGTGGGCTCCGGAGCCTACGGCGCCGTCTGGTAAGTGGTCGCCAAGTCACACCGGGCGCCCCTGGTTTGCTGGCAGAGGAAAGAGCCCCGAAGGAAGCGTTGCGCTGCTGCCGGAGCAAGTTCGGCGCCGTCCGGCAAGTCGACAGGCCTCTTCGCACTGTTTCTTCCTTGCACACACACACACACACACCCAAAAAATAAGCCTGTCCCGCGGCAGCCGGTAACAAGAGGCGGGCGCACGAAATGCCAGTCTTAGCGCATTTTCTTCCGCAGACCAGCGGTTGGACACGTTCACACGATACGCTCGATTTGGGTACTGAGGGGGATCCGTTCTCTCTGGGTTTCTCTCACTTTGCGTCAGCCGGGGTCTCTTAACGCACGGAGGCACGAAAAAAGACTCCAGCAATCAAAAATTAACAGTATCGTTAATTGAGTTGGCATGCAGATTGAGAGAGGTTTTTAACAACCTGTCGTGTGAATGCAGCACACACTCCTTTGTGCATTGAAAGTGAACCCAGAACCAGCGGGTGGTGTTAGCAGGACTTCGGATGGCTTTGAAGGTTGAATTTCTTAATTCTGCTCTTTTTACTATGTTATATAGAAAATGCGGAGGGAGGAGAGAGAAAAGTTACTGCATTGTTTTGGGGTAGAGAAGGGGGTAATGATCTTTGGGAGAGGGGAAAATCTGAAACAACCTTCGGCAGCAAATTATGATTTTGCAAAAGAAAAAGAATGTGGCTGGTTTTTGTAAAGGGAAATGTTTATTCCCTCCCCCACCCCCCGAAATGTTCTCGCAATACATGCCATTTTTACTAATTGGAAATGACTCGGCCTTTTAATATCTTTGCTGCCGCAATGAATTAATCAAGGAGAGAAGCAACCTAGAACGAAGGAGAAATTTCCTGACAGTTAGAACAATTAATCAGTGGAACAACTTGCCTCCAGAAGTTGTGGGTGCTCCATCATTGGAAGTTTTTAAGAAGAGATTGGACAACCATTTGAAATGGTATAGGGTTTCCTGCCTAAGCAGGTGGTTGGACTAGAAGACCTCCAAGGTCTCTTCCAATTCTGTTATTCTATTCTGAATGGTTTGTTGGGAGTAATTAAAAACAAAAGCCAAACAGAAAGCCAAATTTTCTTCTGGAAACCCAATTCCAATAATTTATAGGCAACGTTTAGCCAACTTAGGAGCAGGGGTGGGCTGCTGGGGGTTTGCAGGAGTTCAAGGGGACCCTTAGCGAAGATTCTGTGTGATTCCCCCAAACCCCATTCCTGGCTGGCCTCACCCGTCCCTCCCACCCCACCCCGCCTCTTCCAGGAGTCTCCACGTGGTCCGTTTTGAGTGCAGGTATGTGCATGGCGTGTGTGGAGGCTCGGCGAGGGCGAAAAACAGGCCTCCTGGAAGTTTTGGAGCCTCCAGAGAGCCTCTGGAGCTCGAGGAAAGCCTCCTGAGGCTGGGGAGGGCAAACCCCCTCCCCCGCAACCGGACAGCGAACCCGTTGCTGAAATTTTTGAATTCCACCCTTGCCTAGGAGGATCTGATAAAAAACAAATTGGATCTGTTTTTATGGATGGGAGGCCACCAGGAGATTCTATAGCTGTAGGGTAGACTGGGAAGTTGAAAAAGCAATTGCTAACTGCTTCTATATTATTGCCAAAACCACTATGAAGTATCTCCATTACATCACATTACATCCTGTCTCTGCTTCATATTTCCCTTCCCTTTTAATGCTTCATTCTATTAGTTCCATCTATCAATTACTTCTCTTCTGTTGATCCCAGATCTTAAATGGAAATAGGAAAAATTGATGTTTTACTTCCTCTGGCATGTGCCCTGATGATGGTTGGTGTAATTGGCAGTTTGAATGCATTGACAAAACTGCACCTCTGCAACTAGTTACAATTCTGACAGATTTTGGAACAGAAAATGCTGGAATCTTGACTTCAGTCTTCAATTACTCTGGAGCCTGTCCAGCGTTTTCCTTTTAGGTTAGACTTATAATCTGGCCAGGTGGATATATCTCTGATTCATTTTGTGCAATTTATTCATTGGGTAAACTAAATGAAAATGAATTTATGTGGAAAAAGGTATTCTGAATGGGATTAACTGGGAAGAAATATTTGGCTCCTTTAAAGTTTCCAGTTTCCAGTATGTATTCTAAGTCAAAAGAAGCAAAATTGAGCAATGTGAAGCAGTGTTGCCTAATAGCAGTTATTGAAAAGAGTAATTTTTGCAATATTGAGGATAACAGACATGAGGAAAATACAAAATACTGAGTTTAAACAATTAAAATGAGTAGTTATGAAAAAAAGTGAAATTGTCATTCCTGTAATTATTGATACATTGGACAGAATACCACACAGATGGAATAAATGTGTACAAGCACTAAGTATTACCTGAATTTACCAAATCCTTCACCTTACTAGACATGTTCTGTCTTGGGACATAGAATTTGAATTTTTAAAGAATACCTGTCAAGACGTTCTTTTTGTTTATTTTATACACACACACACGTTATCCCTTAAATTTAAAAAATAATGCCCTCACAGATGTAAAGTGATTGAAAAGTGCAAGTACAAATATTAAAAATTCTTCCTAGGTTGGCACTGTATATTTTACTGTCTAAAAGGCAAGTTGTTGCATCCCTTAATTCCACTAACCCAAATCCTGCTATGGACATTAGGCCCATCTAGGTGAATCTAAATAAACAAAATTGAAGGAACTGCCTGCAGTTTCAAAAATCCATAATTTTCAATATGTCAAGTCCTATAAGCTATGAAGAGTCTTACTCTTCTAAAAATGTTTTCAAACTCCTGTTGAGGTTGCATGGACTCCTGCATGGTTATATCTGGTGAATTAGCTTCAGTCTTATGGATCAGAAGGTCCTATTTACAGTCACCCACACACTCCTCATACCTGTTTGAATTAATGAAACATGCATTATGTGGGACATCCTTGAAACCACCTTGGTAGCTTCAACTGGTCCAGAACATGGTTTCAGTAGTGATGATAACATCTAGAATCTCTTATGTAATACCTCTTTTGAGAACAACTGTTTATCAGTTTCCTTCTGAGTGCAAGTAGAAGTATTTATGGTTAATGCTCTACATGGCTTAGGACCTAAACGTCTGTAGGATTTTCTCCCAGTGGCTTCTTTCTGTCCAATAAGACCCATATAAAGAGTAAAGAGCCCCCTAAGGAATATCATCCCACGGGAACCATGTTGCCTGTGCTTTGGAACAACATTCCCCTTCAAGTTTTAATTGCCTCAAATTCTATTGGCTTTTCAGAACGTATCAGAGCATGGCCATAGAAGTGGAAAAGGATGGTATAACTCCTCTTGTTATGTTTGGTTGTTCCTCAGGTGTTGAGATTATTGTAGCAGTGAATCTTAAGTCGCTTCAACCTTTTGGACTGGAGTGGCATATGACCCCCAGTAAATAACAGTGCATTATGTTGTTAATCTATCTTACACATACACAGATCTCTCTCTCTCTCTCTCTCTCTCTCTCTCTCTCTCTCTCTCTCTCTCTCTCTCTCTCTCTCTCTCTCTCTCTCTCTCACACACAAAACAAGATCGTAAGTAATTACACTCTGCTGAGGTGAGTTCTTAATTCTTTGATAAAGTATCTGTTTCTCATGCAGAAGTTCCCTGGCTTCTCTTAAAAGGAGGTGATGGAAAAGAGGTGTCAGTGAGTCGGTGCCAGTTAGACAAATGATACAACTTGAGCAGTTTCTTAGATTTCTTGTTACGATACACCTCTAAAACTGATAAACTTATAAATAAGCAGTCTAGTTTGTTATTAAGATAGAAGCATGTAGTTATTGTGTTGGGGGTGCTAGGAGTGAGCCTCCAGTCAGTGAAGAATTTTCCCAAGAGAAGCAAACTTCTTGCCACACTTAGAAGGAGAACAGGGCAGAGGTAACCTCTTATGAACAACCATCCTTACTAATTTTTATACACCCCTGTAGCACAATTAAAGATAGGAGCTGTATCTTTCTACCTTAAAAGGTTAATATAGTAGCTATTTTGACAGGTCCACAAGTCTTCTCTAGTTACATCTAATTCAACTCTTCCTGTCTCTGTTAAGTTCAGCTATTGACCAGAAAAGTGGAAGCAAGGTGGCTATCAAGAAGTTGTACCGCCCATTTCAATCAGAGCTTTTTGCCAAAAGAGCCTATCGGGAACTACGCCTTCTGAAGCACATGAAGCATGAAAATGTGAGTACCTGCTCTAACAAACTTTTTATTCCACAGTCCAGAAAGTCCTTGCACACTTTGATTTAGCAGCCTTACAGGAACTAATTCACATGGACTAACATGGATCTAGATGATAACCTAAATTGTTGTTGTTTTTTTACTATTTCTTCTAACTGGGTAAGTTTTGCACAACCTTTCATTCCTCCACTGTCTCATCAACTATATTAGTAACAGGTCATGAGATACAGAAGACTGGTATGGACAAGCATTGCTTAACAACTCTAGTTCAGCATAAACAAACTTCGTTTTTTCCCCAAGTGTGGCCATGAGAATGCCATCTCATTTTCAGTGGCTCCTCTTAAAAGGAGGTGATAAGTTTAACAGAACAACCCCAAATAAAAGTCGTCAGTAAAATTATGTATTTAGCCAAGTCTATTTAGTTAAAACTGGAATTGAAAAAAGACACTAATCTCATAGTCCCGATAATAAAGGAACAGAGCAAATGGGTGAAAATGCTAACCATAGCTTAATATGTAGCCTAATATTACAGAATGCCACATTAAAAAAATTCTTAATGATTAAGTGAGAATTGTTATAGAGCTTAATGAACAAGTGGCACCAGTTTGATATTTTGTTTACCAAGCCCTTTGGATGAATGGTATTGCTGTGTATTTCTGTTTCCATGCTATTGCTACCTCAAATGCCTGGAATTCTATAGGAACTGGCTTTAAATGCAGTTTTTGAAATTTTGTTGAAATTCTGTTTTAATTACTGATTTTTAATATATCAATACTGCAAACTCTTAATTATTTTTGCGATTTGGAATTGCAGTATTTAAAAACTACACACACACACACACACACACACACACTTTTATAAGTACACATACATAAAATACACACCCACACACCATTATTCCTATTCCCCTTTTTTGAAAGCTAAAGAGACCAATGGTTTTTGTTAGACCAGTTGATAGTTCCATGTGTTTTTGACAGGATTAATTTTCTGTCCAGTTAAACATTATATGTTTTGTCTGGTAATTATCAGTACTGATTGTGAATCTGAGGATTGAGGAAGAGAATGCTGTCTTATTGCTAGTTACAAATATTCCATTCCACTCAAGCCATAACAGTTTTGTTAAAGTGGTTTCAGAGTTTTTGTTTTAGCGTTGCATTTTAGCATGGTGCAAACAATATATTTTGAAACCATTAATTACTCTTTTTCAGTACTAATCATCTATTTTTCTGCCAAGCAAGTATGGTAAATTGGTAGGTAAGAATCAGGCAGGTTTGTGTTTTCATGTAAGTTAATTTGGGATTGAGTAAATCAAGGTTTAGCACTTTTGGGGTCCTGGCTTTGTCATTTCTCAGATGAACACTTATGGGTCATGAATTTTCATGAAAATATGTGAGATAATTGCAGGCTTTTAATATTTTATTTGCTCATTAAATATTTAGGGGAGGGGTATCTATGTATGCTGTGTTGCTAAACCAAAACTAAAATGGGTATAAACCTTTTAGTGGCGAAGGCTCACAGTTAATCTTTCTGCACAAATGATGTCTACAAGAGCTTTACATCTTCCATGTGAACAAAACTTAGGTAGCAGTGATATAGTGAGAGTCTTTATTTTTTAATTGCGATAAATCTTTAAGATTATTTTCTTCTGTTGCCTACCTCAAAATGGTGTTAGTTTGAGCAGATACAATTACACTAGAGGAATCTCTGAAGATGCACAGAGGAAGCTGCAGGTCAACAGTTTTCTTTTCTGATCCAAGGAGACATTCTCACAAGCAAAGCAGGGCAAAAAGAAGTTTGATCTCCATTAACATCCTTCTTCATATTAGGTTTTTCTGATCTCCGGGGTGTTTTTAGAGGAGTTGAAGAGATGGGAAATCTTGGTTCTGCAATTTGCTCTCAGTTGCTCAGATCCAACCTGTATACATGATATGCATGCAAGATACAGTATACTAAACATATTGTATACCACTTCCCTACCGCAAAACAAACCCTGAATTCACTAATTATTTGTTTGTCATATTTAAGAACTGTCCATCTCCTTCACAAAGTGATTCTGGGAGGTGTACAATAAAGTATTAAAAACATATAAAAGTATGTAAAATTTAAAACAGGTAAGGGATGTAACAAATTGATTAAAAGTTGGGGGGCTTTCAGGGCACCAACCCTCCCTTTCATTGGTGCAAGAAAAGGTGCAGAGCCGTGTTTTTAACACCTTTATGAAAGGCCAAGAGAGTAAGGACCCGCCTCACCTCGGGGGGTGTTGGGTGTTGGCTTCCACCAGAGTGGGGGTAAAGGCAGAGAAAGCTCTCTGTGGACCCCAGCAGTCACTCATTAACTGATGGGATCTGCAGCACATCTTTCCTGTGTGATCAGGTGGGTCAGGCTGATGTAATGGGATAAAGACAGTTCGATAGGTAACCTGACCTCATGCCATGTAGGGCTTTAAAGATCATAATCAACACCTTGAATTGGGCATGGAACTAGACTGACAATTAATGTTGCTCATGCAAATAATTGAAATGGCAGTATTTTCTTATTTGTGTTTCTCTTCTGTAGGTAATTGGGCTTTTAGATGTCTTCACACCAGATCCTTCACTGGATAAATTTAATGACTTGTAAGTGTATAATTTTGGGGAAAACTTCGGCTTTGAGTTATGATTTACAGTAAAATAGATATTGATCTCAAATTTCTTTGTATTTATATTGATGGAATTATTGTTCGTTCTTGCAGACCTGGGCAGTTTTTGGTTCACGGGTGGTCCCTGTCTAGCACATGGCATTGGCGTCAGGAGGAGAACAGGGCTTCAGCAATGTCAGTGTGTGTTTGTGTGTGTGTGTGTGTTGGGAGCAGGATACCTGTGTAGCATCTGCAGATGGGCATTCCCAGTTTCTCATGTGGCCCCTTGGGAAAATTAGTGGCCCACTCCTGTTCTTGGTTAAGCTTGCTTTGGAGTTAACTGGAACAATTTGGAATCTGGTTCTTCATATTAGGATACATTAATTGTTGGTGAGCACTGTCATTATGCTGTAAGAATCACCTGACTATATGTAAAATAAAATGAGATCACAACCATCTATATCTTTACACACTGAGCTTAGAGATATTACATCTTTATAGCATTGAGTAGAAAATTAAGCTTCTGAAAGAACTTTCTAGTTTTAATAGTTAAGATTTCAGTAAATAAAGCCAGAAGACATTTAGACCATATCTGCCAAATAAAATATAAACCAGCACATTAAAGCTCGTTTTGTTTTCCAGTGGTGAAAATATTGCTGATGGAATTATTTATGTCTTATTCTAAAAGTAGTTCAATTATTTATTTGTTAAGTTTATGTGTCACTTTTTGTTTTGTCAGACTAGTTAAATATCTGATTTAAAAAACAACAACAACCATGCTTATTATTTATAATTAGGTATTGGAAGATCTGGTTATTTATTAAAAAGTAGATTAAAAGCCATTTAAAAACTAAAGCAGCTTTTTCTACTTGACAGTAGCCATGTATTGATCCACACAGTTGTATTCAATCAACATATAAAATGGCTGAGTCAGATGGATGCTGTAATGTGCAACACTTGGGAAGTTTAAGCTATTTGTACAAAGATAGAAATATATAATTTCTCCCTCCCCATCTAGCTGGAGAAGTCTGTGAAACTTTTATTAGTCACTTGGGTTTGTGCAATTGCTTCCATAAATAGTTTATTTTCCCCTCTTCTTCTGTTTTAAGTTAGTCTTGAATTTTTGCATGTATTTGTCAGCTTTTAACCTAGTATTTAAAGTCCTGCATTTTCTTATGTGTCAATACAGTAATATCCACCATACATGTATTAGTGTAAAAAAGGCTACAGTTATAGTTAGTTCAACCATATTTTTTGTCATTAGTTACTTATATTGTTGGAATAGCTTGCAAGCTATGCAATATTCATGAACTGTGGCACATTAGCCATAATAAAATCATGGAGAAAAGCACATATCAGTGTTTTCATTATTCAACAATTATCAGCACTCCAGGCCTGGTTCTTTGTTTATCCTGTTGTTTTTTTAATCAGAAACCTCTGCTTTTTCCCTTGTGCTAAATATAGTCTCCAGAAGCTGAAAAATACCCGCTTTTTTTCTTCCCCCTTTTTATGTGCTTAATCGGTTTTCTGCAAATTTTACTGTTTCCCTTTGAATTTAAATAATTGATAGCAGGTTATACAGTACGTCACTGGCCAAGACCATGCAGCGGTTTAACAGGACAGGTTCCACTCAGAACAGCCCTCGCCATGGTCGACCAAAGAAGTTGAGTGGACATGCTCAGCGTCATTTCCAGAGGTTGGCTTTGGGAAATAGACGTATGAGTGCTGCCAGCATTGCTGCAGAGGTTGAAGAGTTGGGGTTCAGCCTGTCAGTGCTCAGACCATACGCTGCATGCTGCATTAAATTGGTCTGCAGGGCTGTTGTCCCAGAAGGAAGCCTCTTCTAAAGATGATGCACAAGAAAGTCCGCAAACGGTTTGCTGCAGACAAGCAAACTAAGGACATGGATTTCTGAAACCATGTCCTGTGGTCCAATGAGACCATGATAAACTTATTTGGTTCAGATGGTGTCAACCAGGTGAGGAGTACGAAGGCAAGTGTGTCTTGCCTACAGTCAAGCATGGTGGTAGGAATGTCATGGTCTGGGGCTGCATGAGTGCTGCTGGCACTG
>JANHFL010001698.1:5064-19101 GCA_032468155.1 Oxyrhabdium leporinum | reverse complement strand
GGGGCCAGCCAGAGGTGATATTTGCCGGTTCTCCGAACCAATCAAAATTTTCCCTACCGGTTCGCCTGAACCGGTGCGAACCGGCTAGATTTCACCTCTGCTCAGGTAGTATAATCTCTGCTGGGCCCTTTTGACCAGTGCTACAATGTGAGTGCCCCAGATCAGGTCCTCTTTTATGACAACACCCACAAAGTTAAAACTGGCCACTTGCTCCACTCGGTCTCCTTTGATAAGCAAGGGCTGGATGTCTGGTCTATTCCTTCTATAGTCCACTATAAGCTCCTTGGTCTTATTGGTGTTAAGGACCAAGTTATTGTCTCCATACCACGGGAGCAACCAGTCCACCTCATCTCAATAGCTTCTCTTAGTTCCAAATTTAATTAATTTGAAGGTAAGTGTGAAGATTCTGTTTAGTCCATTTACTTACGAATCTTATTCATGCTGTACAGGAAAATGAGGCATCCTAGCAAATAAAAATAAACTGCTTCATGACTTGTTGGAAACTGGGGTTACAGTTTTGGTCCTGAAATATCTAAGTTCTGTAAGCCTCCTTTAAAACATGTTATAAAATTGTTTTGAAGATCCTGCCTTATTTGGAAGCAATCAGTTACTCTTCTAGATTCAGACTTAATGGTAAATTATCTCCCTTTTTCGTGGAGGGAAGGAGAAAAGAAGGGAAGAACAGAATAGGGATAGAGATGATGAATAGGGATAAAGTAGAGTAGAATGGAGTAAAGAGGAGAGTGCAATGGGAATGGAATGGAGTGGAATTTTGTGGTCAGGTTTAGGCCTTGGCACTGATGAATTTACTGCAAACCAAGGAAGGAAAACAATGACCTTTGATTACCTTGGGCCTTATGTAGTGCTCTGGGTTTTTAAGCCAGAAAGTCATCTCAGTTGCAATGTGCATTCTGGCCGAGGTGCACGGAGAATGGAAAGACCTAAATATTGTACCTGGTGTTTGCTAAGAAGCAACACCTGGCTGTTTTTCATGTTTGTTTAAACTGCCTATTATGTCAACAAGAAATGAAAACATTTTTTTTGAAAATGAAATGGGACACTTGACGTTGTAGTATGGTCACAGAGGATTATGATTTCATATATTTATTTGCTTGATTTTCTACCTTTCCTCTACAAGTTTGAGGACACAGAGAGCATTTATCCTCCCATAACAGCAACCCATGAGATATATTTAATTGCAAGAGTGATTCTAAATCAGCCCATTAGCTTTCATGGCTCAGGTGGATCTTGAATCTCTGCTTTCTCAGTCCCTAGTCCATCACATTCATCACTACATTATAGAATATCCAGCAGAAACCATTGTTTTTCCCTGTTTCTTGTTAGCTTCTTAGGAAGCTTTGCTTACCTAAGAATATTTCCATTACGATCCTTTCCGACTTGTAGGACTAGTAATTCATTCCTTCTACATAGTGTGAATATGTTGTGCAAACGTAAGGGCTCATGATAAGGTTTCAAATGTTTCTTTCCTGCTAATATAGTAGGAAGAAGAAGGCTAAGATTAAAATGTCTGAAGGCTCTAGTTTGGGAATCTCATAGTGATGGCAATGCCATCTGTTGAAATGAAACAAAGACAGAAATAAAACCCAAGAAGAGCTGTAGTATAGAAAAGCACCATCCAAGCTCTGTTTTGCAAATTCATTTTATCTGGAAGTTTAGTGCTTGCAGAGAAGAAGGGCAGACAATTGGTCTTGAGCCATAGTTTGAAAGACTGGTTTCCTACATATGTAGGTAAGGTGAAGTGTTGGTCTGCAGCAAAGAAATAATAGCAATAGCACTTAGACTTATATACCGCTTCACAGTGCTTTTACAGCGCTCTCTAAGCGGTTTACAGAGTCACCATATTGCCCCAACAGTCTGGGTCCTCATTTTACCCATATCGGAAGAATGGAAGGCCGAGTCAACCTTGAGCCTCCGGTTAGTAGTACCTGGTTTGATAGAAGACTTTTGAATTTTCCAATCATATGTTTCTCAGTCTAGATATCTGGTTTCTGACAACTTAAACAAAGATTGATTTCTAGGTTTGTTGGATTGCAACTTCAATAAAACCCAGCTAAAGTACAGGAGGTAGGGTCTTTTTGAATTGAAAGACAAATTTTAATTTCAAAACCTTGTCATGGACACTGACAAAATGGCTGCTTCTTGTGAACTCTTGCCCATTCAGATAACAAATGTTATAGTGGGGGCATTCAGATCACAAAATTGCATTTATGAGAAAGCAGACAGATTGGACTGTTCTGTGTCTCATACTCTAATCTTACAAGATGCTCATTATTGCCTCAAATTACCTTTATCCATTAACAGTGCAAAGTGCACTGTTGAAGACGCCAAACATTTTTTATTCCTAAGAACTATAAAGAAGCTTTGTGGGGCCCAGAGGCATATCTGTAAATATAGACAAAATTACAGGCTGATGTTTTGCTTAGCAGAAGACCTTTTTTAAACCCCCGAAAAGGGAAGTTAGATCAGGATGAAGATGATACTTGCATCCCAATGGTTCCCCGTGGATTGTTTTTGCATTGCCTTGCAAAGCTTTGGAACAGCAACAACAAAAATTCATCTATAGCAAATGAGTAAAATATTTTTTTGTTTCTTTCCACAGTATATCCATTCATCTGGCATAATTCATAGAGTAAGTAAAACTCTTCAAGCTTTCCTTTTTGATAGGCTTAGGTATTCTTGTAGAAAGATTCTCTTCAATCACATATCCATATATAATGCTTGGAATTTTTATACTGAACTTTTATACTGAAATATACAAAGAAAGATAACGTTTATTGCACAATTTCAATTATTGATACCTACAAGGCTTCTTTGAAAAAGGCTTTGCTATTTTAATGAGAACTTGATAATGTATTCCTTGGGTTCTTTGATGTACTATTTGCAAAGTCACAGCTTAAATGCAAATTAAATTGTATCCTTCAGGAATTATTACAATAACCATTTCCAATTCAGTATAAATGCGATGAATAGTACAGTTTTCCTTTGTGATTGATAAAAGGAGATCAGGATGTTTGGATGCTTGTAATATTTTCATTTTGCTCAGTGGAATTTTATAGTAATATACATGCATACACCTGTTTGACTTTGGATTTTTTTAAATACTTTGCTTGCTCCCTTGGCTTCTGTAATTGTTCAGTCACTGCCAGAGAAGCTTCTGATCCCTTGAGTATCGGTCCCTATGTTCATATTTGGCAACACATCAGCCTATTTGCATTTTGGGCCATTGTTTGTCTTGAACAATTAAAAAAAATGCCTGCTTTTGAAATAAATACTTACAATTACAAATGAATTCAGTTTTAGTTTTCTTGTTTTAAACATCTTTATAGGATTTAAAACCTGGAAACCTAGCAGTTAATGAAGACTGTGAGTTGAAGGTAAGAAATTGAATGCACCTAGTGGCTTTTTCAGAAGTAAATACCGGGGAATCTGGAATTATGTCAGATACAGCTAATGCGAAAAGCATTTTAAAAATGAGAACAGGTTGCAGTCTGTAGCACTATTGTGTGAAGTAACAGACTGTTAATGTCTGTGTGCCTGGATTAACTGCAGATTTCCTGACTGAGGGTAGACTCTGCAACATTGCACACTATGTAAGGATGATTGCTTGTAAAAGAAGTTTGTTAACATTTTTCCAGAAGCTTAAGCTTGAATGTTTTCATAGATAATTATTGGATTTCATCCCATTGTTTGTAAGAAGCAGAATCAAGTCTTTGTCTTCCAGAAAAGACCATTTGTCTTTTACAAAAGGTATCTTTAATTAAGTTGTGGAAAATAAGATACATGCTGGAAACATAGCATGCACTCCTAGATTGGGGTAATGGGAATAAAATGCTGAGTAGACAATCTAGGGCTTTTGTAAGGCTTTCATTTAGACAAGTGAGCATCTTAATAAAGGCTCTATTGATGGGGTTCATGTAAAAAGCTTCAAAAATTAAATTATTTTTGAGTTAATATTGTTAGTATGGATTGGCTGAAGCTAGAAGCAGTTCAGTATGATCTTTAGTTTGGGTCTATGTTACAACCACAGCTGGTTATTGAGTTCAGGATGTGTATGAATTCATGGCAAACAGACAATATTTCTAACAAGCAATAATCCCTAGGACAGCACATTAAGGCAACATAAATTGCTTAAGTTTTGTTAGAGCAGCATGGCTGTGCCTAAATAGGTATACTGTTTTTTAAAAATATTCCAACAGAAAAAGAGGAATAAAATAGAGGGTTAGATATAGAGTATTTTCATGGAAATCTTGTAGCGAAATCCTTTGAAAGTATGCAAAGCTTCTTACCTGCCAACTGTTAAATTGCAACTTTAATATAAGAAAGCAATTACAGGTAGTCCACAATTTATGGCCAGTTATTTAATGACTGCTCAGTCATTACAGCCTTGAAATAGGTGCTTTAGAGATCATAAAGCTCTTCCTGCCATAATAAAATGTCACACTGCTCTCCCATCGCATGACTGTATTTTGAGCACTTGGCAACCTGTTCACATTTATAACCAGTTGCCAAATGTCCTGAAATCGTGATCGCCATTTACAGTTTTTTCTGCCAGCTTCCCCAGTGTTAGGAAGCACCCAGCATGGCAGGGGGAGATCAAACTGAGAACTAGCCTGGAATCAGTGCATGACTGCAAAAGGGTCAACCCTCCCTGAGTTCCTTGGAGCCTTATCGAATGGTTCCCAAGAGAAGGCTGCTAGACTGAGGAGATTCCTATATTATAGACAGAACATAATAAAGTAGTTAACTCAAAGTCTGCATGTAGGTGTCTAGTTGTTTGTGTCTAATACCCAGAAAGTTAATAAGGGAAGTTTGCAAATGGAAGTTATGTTGGATTTTCGGTCCATTCCCCTAGTATATAGAGGGACTTTACCTCCCTCTAGGAAAAAGCCTTCCACTACACTGGGGCAATGGTCCTGAAATCTGGCAAAACATTAGCATTCTCATGATCGTTCTTCCTGGCCTGGGCCCTCTCCTGTCTCCATCATGCCCTGGAAGCCCAAGCCCCTGCAGTCTGCTTAACGACCCACACTGTTGCTTAACAGCTGCAAGTGGGAGAGCCAGGATTGCAGCAAGTGAATAAAATAGCCATATGATATCTCAAGCAACAAAATTTCAGGTCCAGTTGTGGTTGTAAGTGGAAGATTACCTGTAAGTGCTTTATTTCATTTTTTCACTTTTAAAAACAACAATTTAATTTTAAAAAAATTGCATTGAGTTGGATCCACATGTTGGTATATACAGTAATGAGTAGTGAGATTGATTTTCAAATTGTATTTCCATTAACTTTGGGCATAGTATCCCTGAACTCTACGTAATGCTTGGAGCCAGTGGTCTTTAACCCTTTGCATGGCATTTTGGAGTAGCTGATAATAAGGGAAGAAAATCTGTTTCTGCCAGCTACATTGTCATGACCTAAAGTAAGCTCAAAGCTTTATCAGTAGCTGTGAATATATGAATAATAAGCTGAATTCATGTGGTTTCAGTTTTCTGCCTTTATGATTATATAATGTAAAAAATAATTCCTGTGAACTGGGATTTCCACTTACTACTGTCAGGAAAAACGTAATATGTTGAACTTATGTTTATGATGTTTGAATAAATAGCATGTAATGAATAGGCCTTTCAGATTCTAATCCATTACTTTCAAAAATGCTATTTAATATAAACAATGCTACAAAATCTGAATAACAATTTGCATTCCTCTAAAATAAGGGTATCATTTCATTACAATCAGTTATTTGGATAATGTAGGTTGAATGGAGGTGATGAGAAAATATAGGGATATGAGAAATAAGCATTTTAGCAGTGTGACAGAAATGTAATGTAGACATCTCTTTTAACTATTTTCAAGGGAATAGGGAACATTTTTAGGGAAATGTTTAGGGATATTTACTAACATGAACAAATCTCATTCCAATTCTGACAATTCCAGAAATGAAAATTTATTATATTGTCTTCCTCTAAAACAGATTTTAGATTTTGGGCTGGCAAGACATACAGATAGTGAGATGACTGGCTATGTGGTTACTAGGTGGTATCGAGCCCCAGAAGTTATACTTAATTGGATGCATTATACACAAACAGGTAATTTTTGTATTTGCTAGAAACTATTTTTCTGTTCTGGGGTTTCTGTAACCACTGATTATATAATTTCATCACTTCTATTGCAAAAGAGTGGCAGCTTTATAAAAACTAGCTCGTGATCTCTTTGTAGACTAACCGAAAAACTCAGTTTTATTTACAGAGACATCGAATAACATTGCAAAAAATTTAACAACAGGTAGTGTAGCTGTTCGTATATTAATTTCTATAACATTTCTAGAGGGAAACCTCTTAGTTCTAGTCATCTGCAGGACATCAGGTATGTTTCTGAAATTCTTGGGTTTCAAGGCTTTGCCATTTCTGCAATGTCTGACTTCACTTGTCTGGTTTTCCTATTCAGCCGTTCTTATCATTGGCCCCTTACTATGGGGACTTGGAAGCCAAGTAGTTATATGTAGCTCCTGAAAACTTTCCTACAAGTATTCTTTGTTTACCAATCATTTGTTCTGCGACCATTTGAAGGTACAGTAGTGCTGAAAAAGGAGACTTACAACTGATTCTGAAAGTTTTGTCAGGTCCCAGCATCCTCGCAATTATGTGATTTACAACCTGGGCATCTGGCAACTGGCTTGCAGTTACAACGGTTGCAGTGTTCCACAGTCACATGATTGCCATTTGCAACCTTCCTTGCTGGCTTCCCCCAAGCAAAGTTCCATAAGCAAAACCTCAAGTCTCCTCCTGGAGCAGCCACCCCAAACCCCATCATGTTGCTTCTCACAAACCATCACACATCCTGCAGCCCAATTCATCATTAAATGAAAACTACCTGTACTGCCTTTCATACATGTATTCCTATGTCGGATACATGTATCATTGTGATTAAGATCTCTCCCACAGTTTCCTCCTCCTCCTCTCCTGCAAACTTAGACCAACAATTATATTAATTATTTCATTATTAGTTACTACTGATTGCACTTCTGACAAGGGAAGCTGTTACGTCCAGAAAACCCACGTCGCAATAATAAGCCAACTATAGAAGTTTTATTTTTATTTTTTTTTAAATAATAGTCCACTGATTCATAGAACTCACTGGACCTGTGTTTTTTTTCCAGTCTAACATAAGATTTATGAGCAGATAAAATGGAAATGATACTATATCATGCTGAGCTCCTTACATGAAAATTTAAAACGTAATAAAGAGCTGGCACAATAGACAGCTTTGATTTGGATCATACCTAGCTGCTTCATCAATGCTAAAGAACAGAAACCTTGAAAGAAAGAATATGTCTGTAGCTTAGACCGTCAACGTTCTAAAAAAGCATTCAATGAACCATTGAAATTGCAGAAATAAAACGCACATTTTCAGTTACAAATCACAAAGCACTGATTTTGTGCTGTTGCTTTCTTTTTAAAGGTTTTGCTGTTGATTGATGAGCTGAATTGAGATGCTGCTCACACCAATTTAATGGGTGCATTTTCTGTGTTTCAGTGGATATCTGGTCGGTGGGGTGTATAATGGCTGAAATGGTAACGGGAAGGCCCCTTTTCAAGGGCAATGATCGTATCCTTTCTTGATGAATGTTACACATTAAGTTGGAGAATTATGCAAAAATTTAGATATCAAAGTAAATCACTTTGTAATCACTTCAAGCGAAAAATGATCAGTTGAGCTATTTACTTACAAACATCAAGCCAGCTTTGGAGGTCAGTAGCTTTGCTAGAAAGTTACAAGATTAATAGTTTGTCACAGCTCATAGCAATAGAAAATAGCATCTAGGCTTATATACCACCCCATAGCACTTTACAGCACACTCTGGGCGGTTTACAAGGAAGAAGCTTATTGCACCCAACAATCTGTGTCTTCATTTTACCAATCTTGCAAGGGTGGAAGACTCTAGCCATGTCAGGATCGAACTCCAAGCTGTGGGCAGATTTTGCCTGCGATATTGCATTTTAACTACTGGTCCACCAAGACTCTATTTTAATTAAATTAAATATAATTAAATGCTGGTTGAAAGTCAAAGTTTTGGCTTCAACATTTGGCATATAGGATTGCATTTTAGTTTATTTTATGTGTTGATGCAGCTAACCTTTGAGTTTTTATATGTATATATGTATGTGTGTGTGTGTATAAATGGATGGATGTATATGTATATACATATATATTTACTGTTATGGACATTTTTAGAGGCTCAAAATGAGTTATGAAGAATCAGTGTTTAAAGACAAGCATAGCTTTTTATCTTCAAAATTTGGAAGATGAGATCATTGATACTAGTTTAACAAAGAAAGAAATCTAAAATTTTAATGTAGGTATGAAAGCCTGAAAACGCACAATGAGATGACCAAAAGTGTGATTAAAAAAACCAGAAGCGAAGATGACCCATTAATGAATGTTTGAGGAGTATCCTTTTAGTTGTTAATTCCTAGCCAACTGCTGGTAGTTATGAAAAAGTATATGAAGTATATATGTTATATGCTTTGATTTCAACAGTAAGAAAATCGGATTAATTATATCATTTTTTTAATAACATGCTGACTGAATATTTGATTCCTGACTGACATTCAGATCTGGACCAGCTTACAGAAATTATGAAAGTTACAGGCACACCAACTCAGGATTTTGTTCAGAAACTACAAAGCCAAGATGTAAGTTGCTGCTTTTGCAAAATTTACATGAGCAGGTTCAGAAATAAATGGTTCTGTGGTACTTAAATGTACTAGTTTTATTTCGGGATTTTCTTTTAACATAGCGTAGAAAGCAGCAAACCAAGGAAATCTGGTTAGAAACTATTAGAAACTTTTTTTAGTTGGGTTCTTTAATACACTTTTTAATTCACAGTCATCAATACCTCATTAATATAAATGATTGCTATCTTAAAAGCTATACATCATAGGAAATTTTACATGGTTCTAATTTTTAAAAAGAAATATTTCAGGCACCTTGTGTTTACAACTGTAAATTAATTATTGTAATTCTTTTACCCTTAAGATGTTGCTGAACTTCCCCTTCCCATGTGAGATATGCTCGATGTGAGAACAAATTGTCACATGATCGCAAGAAAATGATCTGAAATCAAAGAAAGAGATAGGTGGAACCTGTTTATCCTATCCAATAGAGACTTCTGACATCACTTCTGATGAGATGGATAGCTATATAAATTTGATTAATAAAAATTAAAAATCACATAGACAAAAATAAAAGGCGCAAGAATGTAAAACTTGATTTCACTACAAATTGGACTTACATTGTACACAAGTAATCCTTGACTTATGACCACAATTGAGTCCAGAATTTATGTTGTTAAGCAAATTGTTAAGTGAGTCGTGCCCAATTTTACAACCTTTTTGTTAAGCAAATCACTTGCGATTGTTAAGATAATAACCCGGTTGTTAAGCGAATCTGGCCTCTCACATTGATTTTGCTTGTTGGAAGCCAGTTCTAAAGGTTGCAAATGACAATCACATGACTTCTGGGTACTGCAACTGTCATAAATACATGCCAATTGCCAAGGGCCCAAATTTTGATCAAGTGATGTTGCAGTGTTGTAAGCGCAAAGTTCAGTTGTTGTAAATCACATTTCCAATGCCGTTGTAACTTCAAATGTTCCCTAAACGAATGCTTGTAAGTTGAGGACCACCTGGACATAGCACTTCCTTTTGTAGTGGCCTTATAAGCTTTTCTGTAGTAAGCCAATCAGAAGCTCTAATATCCTTGAAAGACAGGTTATCTGTTTCAGTCCTATTTGCAAAGAGAAGTTTGTACAATTTCTGCCAAATGTTAATTCATTTATTATGGCCAACTCAGAATATAACACAGGAGCTGACTTTGTGTGTATATAGATATATGTAGGAGGTGCGGTGGCTCAGCGGTTAAAAACTCTGAACTTGTCAGCTGCAACTTCTCTGGATTTGAGATCTGAGTGCCTTGTGACAGGTTGAGCTCCTGTTACTTTTACCATCTCCTGCCCACCTAGCAGTTTGAAAGTATGCAAAATGTGAATAAATAGGTACCACTTCGGTGTAGAAGATAACACCGTTCTGTGCACCTCAGTGTATAGTTATGCTGGCCACGTGACCACAGAAGCGTCTTCGGACAATGCTGGCTCCCTTGGCTAAGAAACAGAAATGAGCACCGATCCCTAGAATTGGACATCACTGGAAAAGGGAAACCTTTACGTGTGTGTGTGTGCAAGATTTATGATTTGCCTGCATCTGTGGTCTGAAAAAACAAAATCAAATTATCTTAAGCTATAGAAATTATTGAAAGTAGGCAAATTGGGTATGAATTAATTTAGGAATTTCAGATCTAAAGTGAACTCATATATAATTTGTCCATGTATTCCATAAGTGAATTTTTTCCCATATATTCACCAGGAATAAAACCCAGTTTGATGGCATTCAATTTTTTTTTCATTTCATTTCATTTCCTGAATTCATAAACAATATCCAGTAATCTTTGTGTCTATTCATTTTAAGGCGAAAAATTATATCAAAAGCCTTCCACAAGTACAGAAAAAAGATTTTGCTGCCATTTTGAAAAATGCAAACCCTTCAGGTAAGTTAAATTATTGATGGATGTAGTATATTAGAAAATTGTGTGATAGTAAACAGGCTGACTTATCTTCTATCCTCTTACAAAAACTTTCAGGATTTTTTTTTCTGCCCTGTGAAAATTTCATTGTGGAATTATTTTCTCAATAATTTCTTCATAATTGTCAGATTATCTGGCTAATAAAGGTCAGCTTTTCCGCTAGATACACTTTATTATAAATTACAGTTCTTTGAGCGTCTGCTCTTTGAACAACTACATGCTATCTAGAATGGGGGTCAAACTCGCATTGTCGTGTTGTCATGTGACATATTGTGCCTTTTTTCCCCTTTGCTAAAACAGGTGGGCATAGCCAGTGCATGATGCATCTGGCCCGTGGGCCGTGAGTTTGATACCCCTGCTCTAGTAGATGCGGAACTTAACACAAAATATTAAGTACATGCTTCATCTATTTCCAGAGTGTTTGTCCTTAACACTTCCTTTCTGATTTGTTGATCCAGCTGTGAACCTTTTGGAAAAGATGCTGGTGTTAGACCCAGAGAAGAGAATAACAGCAAGTGAAGCTTTGGCACATTCTTATTTTGAAACCATTCAGGATCCTGACGAGGAAAACAAAGCAGAGAAATATGATGACACTTTTGACAACATGGATCTGCCCCTGGATGAATGGAAGTGTATGTTTGGAATTGTTGTGTTGAATAGCAGTCTTCTAATGACGATGAAATTGGTGTAGGAAACCTTATCTGCATTCTTCAAATTGATTTTTACACATTTTAATTAAAATATAATTCAGAGGAACTGAATAATCTGCTGCATTAAATAAGACACATAGAAATACTTCTTTGTTCTTGCTGTTCCATTCTGTCTCTTTGACCTATATTATTTCCTCTCCTCCAATTAATTTTCTAAACTCTTAGACAAATGTCTTTTCTACGCTCAGTTCTACAATAGACTTGAATACACATGGATGGGCAAGAAATGAGAGAACAGCACGGAGAAATGTAAATAGCTATGAAAGCTTCTGTAAGCAGAAATGGCATGGTATAAATTGAATAGTAATTACTAAAACTGCCCTTATCATGAGGGAAAAATATTATTTGCTGACAGCATTCTGTAAATTATGCATTACGGGAATTAATTGAGGAGATATTTTTCTGTCCTCGTGTTTGAATCAGACACTCATGATCAGTAAGGTGGCTAAATTCTTTCAGAGTCTTACAAGACTATGTGTGCAAGCAATATACTTCCATACCATGAAAATCATCAACTACTTTGTGTATCAGATGGCTTTTAAAGTAGCATAGTAAAATCAAACTGGCTCTTTTTCTGAGAATCGTTGATGGAAGAGGAGCGGGAACTACACCTATTTGGTTTTTAGTTATTGGATGCTTAAAATACCTGAAATATATAATTGGAAAAGCTACCATCATCAACCCTCTATGTACAGCTATGCCTTAATTGGGCCAATTCAAATTTACAAAATAGAGCTCAAAATTCAAAATGTTATATATAATGAGATTAATTTGTTGCTGCTGGCATTTTAGAATTGAATGTAATAAATTGTGTTTTAAAAGTTCATCTATAGCTAAATGAGAGACCTCAAACTGTAAGCTACTGATGACATTGGTTAATACACTTATTAACACACTTATGAGATCTCAGAAAAAGATAAACAATTTTTGTGAACAAATGTGACATGCTTGCCTGCACAAGCTCCAGATCGCTTTCCTCCTTCTACCAGATCTGGATTACTGCACCGTCTTACTAAATTTTGAAATTTGTTTTTTTTAAAAATCTGAATCTAACGTGAATATTTTTGTGTTTCTTTAACTTTTCCAGGTATCACATATAAAGAAGTTGTAAACTTTAAGCCATTGCAATTGCCTGAGTCAAAAGAAACGGTAGTATAACCTCAAGATGTGCGTTTGTTTAAAAACTGAGTAAAGAAAAGAGACTGTAAATGTTATATTTATGTATATGTATATATGTATATAATTGTACAAATCTTTTATAAATAAATTAGATGTAACATTTTAATACGAATTTTGAAGCCGTTATGCTCAAAACTTTTTATATCATAAATTACAGCAGACACTCTTAAAAAAAACCTTAGCCCTATTATAATAGAAACAAAACTTTTCCCCAAGATGCATATTCATACATTTACCACCTCTGTTATGATATTTTTCAAGGTATGCTTCAATAGGTAGTCCTCAACTTACGACCACAATTGGGATCAGAATTTCCATCATAAATCATTGTGATTGTAAGTTGAATCACATCTGATTTTATGATAATTTTTACAGCCCTCATTAACTGAATCAACACAATTGTTAAGTGAATCACATGATCGGTAAGCAAATCCAGTTTTCTCAATGGTTATTTTTTGCCAGAAGTTGACAAAAAGATCACAAATTGTGATCACATGACTGCAGATGCTGCAACAGTCATAAGTGAAAGTACAGATTGTAAGTTGCTTTTTCCAAGGCTCTTGTAATTTTGAACCATCATAAGGTCATAAATTGAGAACTGCCTGTACTTAATATATATTTAGTCCATGCACACTTGTTGAGAATCAGTTACCTATATTTTGAATATTTGCTTGGAAGCTAGTGCCTTAAATGAGTTTCACTCTGCCCCATGACTATCTATAGAAACAATTCTGTAGTACCTTCTCTTCCTCCTACTTTATAGATTTCCTAGTATATAGGTTACCTATGTGTTCATAATTTCTGGTACTCTTTAAAAGAAATCATTTGAAAAATACAGCAATTTTCTTCACAACTCATGTGTATATTGAGCATTAGTTTCATGGAGTTGCAACTAGCAATATGGACCCTATGAACATGGGAAATTTACAGTCAAGTTCCTGTATCTTACAGTGGCCCAAAGCCCCTCAACCAGCTCTTCACACAGAGATTATCTGAAACAGTATAATCTAATTGTCAAACAATTACTGAACATGTTTATTCTAGAGTTCTTTATTTTTCTGCAATAGAACTTTACATATTTGATTTCAAGGGGAAACATTAGGTAGTCAGTTTTATTTAGTTCCAAAAAGAAGTACATGACAAGTGAAGAAAGACAAGACAACATAAGAAGGTTTCCTTCATTCTTACTTTGAAATGAAAGCATGGAGTGGAGTATATGTATGTGTGTACACATGTTCATATGCACTGAGAGTAGATGACATTTTGATTAAGTCAGATTCTCTTGTTCAGTATTTCCTGTTGTGACTGGCACAGGTAATTCAAGGGTTTAACCTAGTAATATTTCTTAGTTGTGTTGCTTAAAATTTGATAAAACTAATTAAAACAGGGACTTTTTTTACATGCAAAACCAGGGGTGGGCTGCTGCATGGTCACAGAGGTTCAGGCGAATCTCTAGCTCTGATCTCAGGCTGGACCCACCCACCCTCCATC
>JANHFL010001697.1:119764-132138 GCA_032468155.1 Oxyrhabdium leporinum | reverse complement strand
CCTTCCCAAGTTCCCATTGTGGATGCAGGTAAGTGCAAAGTGCACATGGAGGCTTGGGGAGGGTGAACAACAGGCCTCCCAGAAGTTTGGGAAGGCTGGAAATGGGAGAGGGGGCTTTTCTACCCTTCAGAGAGCATCTGGAGCCTGGGGGGAGGCTGCTTTTGCCCTCCCAGAGGCTCAAGGAAAGCCTCTGGACCCCAGGGAGAGCAAAAAACGGGCCTTCTGGAAGTTCAGGGAGGCTGGAAATGTTCTGTTTCCAGAGAACCTCCAAAGCCCAGGGAGGCCATTTTCACCCTCCTGGAGCCAGACCTCAGGGAAGGTTAAAATGCCCCCCCCCCCCCGTGATGCAGGAGGCTGACTAGGCCACACCAACCATGGCCATGCCCACCCAGAAACCGGGCAGCAAACCCATTGCTGAAACTTTTGAAGCCCGCCCCGACTAGTACAATGAGCTTTACATGGGGCTGCCCTTGAAGAGCATCTGAAATGGTGCAGAATCCAGTAGTGTGGGCATGGTGTCAGTTTTTTGGTGCATGTGACATCATTGCTTCATGAGTTGCATTGGCTCCTCGGTGCAGAAGTGATGGCACATGGATAAAACTTTGTGAGAAAAAAAAATACGAAGAGAAGCTGCATAAATCAGAAAAGAAAGAGTATAACCTATAGCTGGAGAGTGGGTGAGCAAGAGGCTCAGAAGGGACTCTCCCTAGTTTCTCAGGCTGTCAGCGAAAAAGTGGGAGAATTTTACTTGCAGACGTGCAAGATAATGTAGCCTTATAATAAATAAGAATAAGAATTAGTTTATCTGGTCTTGTTTACTGTTTTGTCTACCTAGGAAGACTGACATCAATTCAAGGTGCTGGTAATCATTTGGTAATAAATGGTAATTGGGACCATGCTGCTTATGGGACCATCTCTTGCCAATTATTTCTACCCATCCCACCCACTCCAGCAGGAATTGCATAATGGATGCCATCAGTTGAGCCCTGTCTGTTGGTGGGACCCGGAAGGAGTGCTGTTTTTACCCTGGTGCCAGTCCTGTAGAACATCATTTCCTCCGAGATGGGATTAGCCCCAACCCTGCTAGCATTGACCACACCTGGTGCTCCAAATGATAGAGCCCGTCTCTTGGTTTTATATGTGGTTATTTTATTTTATGATGCTTCACATCTACATGTTTTTATTTCTACATTAGGCATGTATTTTCTTTATCTTTTATTGTAAGCTCACTCACACATACAAGAGAGCTCATGAGGCAAGAAAATTCCAGAGTCTACAATGCACAAAGTAATTCCAAACATGGTGTCCATGTAGAATGAAGCAGGAAACAAGATGACCAAAAACACACAGCTAGAAAACAAACATGTTGTTCCCAGCAATGCCTCCCTCTGTCTGCTGTGATAAAGAGCTAGCTTTCTGATGCAGCCCATCAAGACGGAGGGGCCTTCTTCTCTCAAGTAGTCTGGCTGACCTCCATTGCTCCTGTCTTTTCTCTGCCCTACATGTTTTCGGAATAGATACAGAAAGCACTTCCTCCTCATCTTTGCTGGTCATCTGTCACTGCAAGCTTTCCCCATCTGAAACCTTCTCCAAATCTCTTCTGGCCGGGCATTCAGAGCCATCAATCAATTTAGTTCCTAATGGGCTCATCCTCCCCTGAGCTGACATCTGAGGAATCTGGGGAGTCATCCAAGGGAGACATTACAAGTATCTGAGATGGGCATCTATATAGGTCAAATCAATATCTAAAAGAGATGTGGTATTGAATGGCTTCTTTGACACCATGTCTTCAATTCCTTGGAGTGAGCACTTAGTAGGATAATCAAAAGATTGGCTTTAAAGGAGCTGTTTCCTGTTTCTCTTCCCTCCTGCCATTTTGTCCACATCACCAGCAAAAGAAAAAAAAAGAGCAAAAGAGCAAAAAAGTAGAGAAAGGGGATTAAACAACTGAACAGGCAAAACTTCTTACCCCTTTGTTACTCTGGACCTAATTGGCAGGCAAGGATAGTTTTGACATATGCCTAGTCATTTTCCAAGAAGATCAATGAATTGGGCTGGAACTGTTCCACTGGGGCTACATAGGTAGATTCATCATGAACGGTGGCAGCTAAGAGCCACTTCCCCCTATTTCTTCTTCCACAACAGTACCTATGGGATAGGAAAACTAGTAGCAGAAAATTGCTTCCATTAACGCTACACAAACACAAACACACATTTCTTGTCATCCCACTAGCAGCTCAGGAATCTCCTTTCACAATATCTTGACTTTTGCTCCATTGAAACACAATCAACTGAAATGGTTGAACTGAAAAAAAAAGTTTTAAACGTTTATTTCATTTTATTTTACCTCAAAGAAAATGTATTTCTTCTTTCATACACATTCTACTTTTTAGGGGCAATTATGGATTCAGGCTCCATTTTATATGATGTGGAACATAGAATAAAAGAGATGGAAGGGACCTTGAAGGTCTTCTAGTCCAACCCCCTTCTCAAGTAGGAGACCCTATACCATTTCAGATAAATGGTTCTCCAGTCTCTTTTTGAAAGCCTCCAGTAATGGAGCATCCACAACTTCTGTTGGCAAATTATTCCATTGGTTGATTGCTCGCACTGTTAGGAAATTTATGTTTAGTTCTAGGTTGCTTCTCTCCTTGGTTAGTTTCCATTCATTGTTTCTCCTCTTGCCTTTTGGTTTTGACCCCCTTATCTTTTTGGAGCCTTCAAATATTTGAACACTGCTATCAGTGATTGGTGTCTGCCATATGAATGTAGATTCTTTGTTCACTTCTAAATAGTTAACAAGCCTCCTTTTCTTTTCCATGTTCAAGTGATGGTTGCAAGGTTTTTCTATATAATGCTTCCACAGTAGTTAATATCTGAGGAATTAGAAAAGAAATTAAATGGGGAGTTATGTTGAACTGCTCTCTATTGTATGCTCAGGCTGCAAGGTCATTTCTTCCCAGTCATAGAGTAAGAACAAAATATTTGAAAACAAGGAAGGAAAATGTCCAGCAATCCTCCCCCTCCCCATTACTTTTAATTAACTATACATTTAAAAATAATTCTGGAAGCAAAGAATGAGGAAAGACATAAAACTGATTTTGGAAGAGATTCTCAACTTTTCAGTGAACTAAAAAGCTAAAGCACATGATTATTTACTGTACTCATGAACCTGACTGAATTTTTTTTCAATGAATGAAAATGAAAGACATAATAAATAAATAAAAGAAATTGCAGAAGGAGATCTGATTTTGTAAGGAGAGACTTATAAGAAGGTAGATTTTCTAGGATAAAATTTGCTCCAGACCAGATTGCCTTTATGAATGATGTCTGATTCAATACTTATACTCTCATTTTTATTCCTTTGTTTTTTTTAACAGTGTGTTTTTATTGTTTTTTTGCAGCACTGTGAGAAAAAAAGTACAGCAGTTGGAAGGAGGAGGAGGGGGGAGATAAAGGGGAAGGCTTTAAAACAAATTCTAAATAAAAATAATGCATTTAAGCAATCAACACTTAGATTGTCCCTGCACTAGAGTACACAGAAACTATTGTTGACTTAATACAAGTAGAGACTTTAGACCACAAAAACTTGCCAGAACTCATCATGTAATTACATCCCCCTTAAAACAAATCATTTGCATTTACCAAGGAGAATTAGTGGTCATAGATTGTTGCAGTTGTGAAAACAACTGAAAAAAAATGAGGGTTATTTGCTCTCACATTTTGCTTGGGATTATATAGATATGATAGAGATATATGAATAATTCTTAAGCTTTGGGATACAGATTAAATTGATCCTAAATCATCACCATTTGTTGATCATCATCATCATCATCTTCATCATCTTCATGATTAATTAATTAATAATCTTAATGGGGACTCCAGGGGGCTGGTCAATTATTGAGATGGCTCCTCTATTATTAACATCTCTTTTAATATGTTTCTTTTGTTTCAATTTGGTCTTTTATAGCTTTTTCAATGTTTTAGAATGATAATCGATAGTATTTATTAATTTAATTGTTTTTCAGCTTTGCTGCATGCCACCCAGAATCACTTTTTTTGTGTTAGGTGGGTGGCTGTATATATATTTAATGAAAAATACATAAAATAGTGTTTTATTTTTCTAAAAAAACCCTCATGATTGCAAACTATATTGCTTTTCAGTACTGAAACACTTTCTTAATCCTGATTAAAATACGACATGACTTAACATTTGGAAATTTTGTTAGCCAGTAGCATCACATTAGAAATTGCTTTGACCATCACCTCTGTTTAGTTAATTTAAGTTTCATGATTAAAAATCATTTATTTTCCTCAAACATTTTCTTTTAATGCTCTTTTAAACATTTTTATTTTCAGTTAGTTCCGAAGTTTTCACCTGTGGAAACAAAATTATTAATTCTTCATACCCTCTTCTGTTTTTATGAGTTATAGTTCTGGTTGATTATTTTTTTTTGAATGTGTTTAAAGTGTTAAATGTTGCACGGTTCACACCGAAGTTAATTCCTAGTGTTAGAAGTTATTTTTGAACTGAGAATAGAACCATATTCTATTTATTGTAAATTAAAAATAACTATATAACACCACGCGGAACTCAGAACACCAGAAATAGGATTTATGCTTTAAGGAAAAATTTGTAATTGTGAAACTTTATTCAACTTTGTTGATTTTTTAAATTATCCATTGATAGGTATAAGCAGAGAAGGCATTATAAAAATTGCTCACCCATTGTTCAATATTGCAGTGATATTGAGATGGTTGAATAACATCTGAAGACATAAAAACAGCAGAGATTGTGTACATGTCATCTAAGGATGGTAACTATTATCAATTCAGTACAAAAACTGGGTAGATGTGGATATGGATTTTAGTGCACAAGAAAATAGTGATGAGAATAGAAGTCCTAATTTGAATGGATCTATTTGAATAATATTAATTTGGAGATTCCTTCTTTCAATCAAAAGCTGCCTTCCGTAACTTAACTCCATTATTCTGTAGCCCCAACTTTAGGAGGCTTGATGGCAGTTCGATCTTTCTTTTGTGTTATGCTTATAAAACTCAGTCAAGTAATATTAAGACTTTTATGCTTTGAGATGAAAGAAACAATTTAACCCTAACAAAAAGGTAATTACTTCTTTGAAAGTTATATTTTTAAATATGAATATTTTGAAAGCCTCTTGTGTCAATATATTGCATATACCTCTTAATTATTAAAATGGAGACCCCCCCCCCCCAAAAAAAAAAAGTGTCTCTTTGGATCCAAGCTTGCACAGAGTAGTTTGAGTGATGTGACTTGTTTATATTTCTGGCCAAAGTTGGATTATATTTTAGCAGGATTTGTTTTTATTTCTACTACTTCCATTTCTATTACTTTATTTCTATTAATACTTCTAATCAAGGAGAGAAGCAACCTAGAACTAAGGAGAAATTTCCTGACACTTAGAACAATTAATCAACAAACAGACTTGCCTCCAGAAGTTATGGGTGCTCCAATGATGGAGTTTTTTAAGAAAAGATTGGACAACAATTTGTCTGAGATGGTATAGGGTTGGACTAGAAGACCTCCAAGGTCCTTCCAATTCTGTTATTCTGTTCTGTTAAAATGTGTCCTATTATTACCCATTTATTTTTATTACTGGGCATTGTTGTACACTAGGATTGATTCATGATTGAGAAATAAATAAATGAAATCAACCAAGAGGGGAAAAATACTTTTATTGTGTTTCTGGCATACTGGCCACAGTGCCATATTTACTGTTACCAGGGAATAGTGCATGATGCATAGATACTACCAAACCTTATATTTCACTCTGCTCTTCATCTAACTTGCTAAGAAGCATTTTATGAGACACAAAACTGACCACGGCTGTAATGGCTGGAGAGGTCAATATGTATGGGAACATCTGCTGATAACCATGGTCTGTAGATTGAAGATTGAATTTAAGAGCATAAGTATGCTGTGCAAATCTGAACTTTGCTCTTTAGTAAGTCATTGAGAAATCTATGAATATTGTATGAGAATTGAACTTCATTGTATACTTGTTGAATTACAAAAAGAAGAATTTGAACTTTCTCAAAAAATAAAATACTGGAAATAAAACTGTATATCATTCCAGTGAGAAGGAAAAAAAATGAAGTGCAGCTTAGGAGACCACAGGGGGCTTTTGATTGAACTAAGAGTTAAAAGAGACACACTTAAGAAATGGAAGATGAGCGTAATCCCCAAGGAAGCGTATGAGGAAGTAGCTAATGTTTGCAGAAAAACAATCAGAAAAGCTAAATTACAAAAGAAAGTCAGGCTTGCAATTAAACCTAAAAACAGCAAAAATATCATTCCTAAGAGAAAATAAAAGAATGAGCCTGCTGCTGAAAATGGCAGGATGGTACTAAATGATGAGAAAAGGAGAGTACTTAAGTCCTCCTTTGCTTTAGATTTCAGTAGTACCCAAACAATCAAAGATTTGGGGTTCTGTGAAGTGTACCAGATTTGAAATCAATTCATTTTCATTAAACAAAGAAGTAGAAATATTGACAGTGTGGTGGCTCATGTGGTTAGGATGCTGGAGTAGCAATCAGCAGGCTTACATTTGAAACCCAGTTGGCCTATTGTGATGGCATGAGATCCCATCATTTGCTCCAGCTCCTGACCCACCAGTATGAAAGCAAGCAACCGCAAATAGATTGGAGAGTACAATTTCAGTGGGCAACTTAATAGGAACATGAAAGGAGCCCCCAACTCATGGTCCCCCAGGCAATGGTGATGTCACTGGCTAATCCTATCACCCAGAAGAGCTTTGTTGCTCCCAACACATATGTATGTATGTATGTATTTATACAATGCAACATTGCAACACTTAAAAGAAATATGAGCTTTTAAGTGAAAATACACTGAAGGTCTTGATATGCTTCCTTTGACCTGTCCTTGTGCAAATGGATTTTCAGCGCTCATTACTACAAAGACAAAATATTGAAAGAGGCTGAATATTATGCTGACTTTATGATTTCTTTAACAAATTTTACTCCAGACATTGTTGAAATATGAAAGCTCATCCCATTAAGATTTATAATCAATATATTAGCTGTAGAGGAAAATACAGGGTATTATTAAAACTTGCTTTATTTCAATATTCTTCCCCCCCCCCCATCTTCTTCTTCTTTTAATTCTGTCCAACCTCACAAAATGTTAGAAATAAATTATGTACAAGGAATTAAGTCTTTGTCCATCAGTGATACAACTCTCCAAACAACAGAGCAAGACCAAATGGTTTGCTAGCAGGAAAAAAAAATGAGTTGAAAAATTGATAAATCTGGCTTGGGACTATGGAAGAAAAAATCCATAAAATTTTATCCCACTGAAATCTGATGACAAAGAGATCTGGGCAGCCACCTAGAATGTTTCCAGTTGTTCCACTCAAAGCTTTCATTTTCTTTATAAATTACATGATCCAGAGCTACCTAGAAAAATGAAATCTGTTTCATGAAGTACTTCCCACTACATGAATGCACACCAATATCTCCAGATATATCAGGGAAAGGAGGAAAGCAGAAACACACTTAAAGAACATTTGTAGCTCAGCATTGGAATGAGGGGTCTTTGGTACTCTCTTAGCTTGCTTGTTTTATTGCAGATGTTTCATTATCCAAACTAGGACATCATCAGTTTTATTTCATTTCAAGAAATATTCACTATAAGCAGAAAGTTATAATGTCTTGCCCTGTCAGTGTTAGTGATGATGTTACCTAGTTTGGGTAATGAAACGTCTGCAAGAAAACAGGCAAACTAGAGAGCACCATCAGAAACTCACTTTAGATACAACATACTACTTTGTTACACTGAAGAAAATACCAACCAATATCTTCTTTTGCGATTAGGACTGGAAGGAATTCCACAAACCAAGTCTGCATGGTCTTCCTAAATTGTTTAAAAAGAAATAGACATAGATATATGTGATTGTGATCTTAAAAAAGTTTAAGAAATACATTTCTCATATGAAGGTTTTTTCCCCACTCCTGAATCTGAGTCCTCTGTTACAAAAGGCTGATAAAAACCTTTGTTCATGCTGTCAGTAATATTAAAACTATTTTGTTTTTAAAATATACACTCAATTTTGCTTCTTCAAGGATACCATCCATAGCAAGGTAAAATGAACAAAGAATATTTTTTTTCAGACTATTTTGGAATGTTCCTCTCTTCCAAATAGAAAATAAATCCTCTATACTTGGTCTGAATCAAGTACATGGAAGAATAATGCAGTCATGGTGCTTCTCCTGATTATATAAGACAATTAAACCTAATGGAGGCCAAATCAATAGTAAAGCAATGAATTAGGAGATATTTATTGTCAGAACGATCTCAATGCTTTTCCTGAATTTTATGACCAAATGTGAGAATCCTGCAAGCCCTCTCTTGCAGAGTATTTTATACTCTCTAACCATGACTAAATGGAGATGTCATTTTTTTTTCTAGAGCCAGCTTGAATATTTTCCTTTTCACACTATTGGTGAATAGATTTTGTGAGACTCCTTTTATGAAACTTTGCCCTTGTGGTTCTAGCAAATAGGAACTCTTGTTCACATCTTCTGGTGGTGATCCTTATATGATATCCCAACACACTCTTTGCTGTCCCAAATATTTACATATCTGAGAGTTATACAGATATTCATTATTTTTAAACAATGTTAACTTCTCCCTCACAATCCAATTGCCAAATACTGTACCAGGCCATACAATGGAGGAAAATGTTGACTCAACTGTCTTCTTCTCTTGTTTTATGACAATTTCTTGGTAATGGGTTTGCTGCAAAATTCTACTTTCTTCCTTTTATTTGTAATGTTGGACAAAGACTGTAACACAGAAATTTTACTTCATTTCAGAAAATATTCGCTATATTAAGGAAATTAATCTATCAGAAAAAAGTTTATAATTCAGACCATAAGCCTGTTCTACCTCTGAGAGAGAACCTCCATTCTATAATATCAAGATTTTAAACATATTATTTTTAAAAGTGTTCTGAGTTTTCTTCTTTTTTGTTGGGTTTGGCTTATGGCAATAATACAGCAAGTGAAGGAGCTTTTACAGCCATTTCAGATCTCTCTGTCTGCCTTTGAAATTTGTCTAAGACCCGGAGTATTTATTACCTTAACCAAATGGGGTTTTTTTGCAGAGAAAATATCTGGCAGATTTATCAACAGCCTGTAAAGCAAACAGCAAAGTTGCCTCATTGTTCCACTTGAAACTTTACTCCTGTGATTTGTGACCACACTGTATTTTCTCACTTGGGTAGCTGTAAGCTACATACACAATTACACTGGAGGTAGATGAAAATGTTTTATTTTCCATCAAGAAAGAGTGACTCTGTTGATCTTAAGTGATAAAATGGTTAGTAGGTAATGTTAGATATGTATGCAATAAGTAATATAGAAAAGAGATTCCAGGATTTCTGCTGAATTTCTGAGTTATCTCATGGATATATTAGCTTTGGGTTTGATTGTCAACAATGAGGGAAAAGAGTCAGAGGAACATTTCAGGTTTTTTGTGGGCTGTTCAGGAAATTTAAAGATTACACACTGCAGTTCAAGAATAAGTTGTGTCTGTGGAGAGAGCAGGAAAAGGCTGTGCCATGTTTGTATTTGCAATGTCAAAATAATGAATGTATTTGAATGTAAATAGACTAAAGGTGAAAATAAAGAGAAATTAGACAATGTATGTGTAGTGTATGTGTATGTGGGTGCACACCACAGAAATCCCGTGGTGTAGAATAACAAAATAACAGAGTTGGGAGGGACCTTGGAGGTTTTCTAGTCCAACCCACTGCACAATCAGGAGACTCTAAACCATGTCATACAAATGCTTGTCCAATCTCTTCTTAAAAAACTCCAGTATTGGAGCACCTACAACTTCTGGATGCAAGTCATTCCATTGATTAATTGTTTCATCAGGACATTTCTCCTTAGTTCTAGGTTGCTTCTCTCCTTGATTGGTTTCCACCATTTGTACACTAGCATCGATGAAGAAAATAAGTAATCAAAAGAAAAGAAAATACATAATCAGAAAGCTTAGTAAATTAAGTACACATATTTACTCACTGAAGCTAAAGAGGAGATAGATGACAGACATATATTGTGTACTTTGGACTATAGTAAATGCCTTCACTTTACAGAAATATAACATATTACTTATCAAGCTGAATTTTAAAATCAGTATGTACAAACAAACTATTACAATGGGAAGTGGTCCAAGGGCTTATAGAAGTTTTGATGCTCTTGGAATCTAAAAATGGTCCAAGTAAAAGCTGAAGATTGAAAAAAATGTGTCAATGAAAGGATTTAAAATATAGGTGGTCAAATGTACCAGAATAAGCTGCATTTCATTTTTCACAGTCATATTTTCTATGGAGATTTCAGATTCTGTGACCCCTTTCTTGCCCTTGGTATCAGATTTGCAGCTATGAAAAGCTCAGCCTGATAAAGTACAGTTGAAAAAAAGTATTTAGCAAAAATTATCAGCTCATTTTAGCTGATAATGTAACTCAAATGCACAGATGCTTTTGCTTGTTTCTTCTCTGAAGAGACATCATTTTAGGATCAATTTAGAGTTTCTGAAGATGTATGAATGAATCCTGCTGGACAAATTGTCCAGTCCCTTGGAAATATGAGGGAAACAACAATTTTCAGCTATTAGAAATATGGGCCTTCATATTTTGGCCAATGCAGAATCAGATATTTTCCACATTCTTAAGATTATATTTTTGAGCTCTATTTTTTTAAAATAAACCCTAAAATAATGAAATGAAATATAAATGGGCTGGTTCACACTTATAGATGGGTTCCAGAGTTAAATACTATTCCAAAGTTTGATACCTGTTCTAAGATGCATTTGAGTAGTTTGTTGGTTTAATATGCTATGGAAACATAGCCATTATTCTAGTTTGCTGGTTATATTTAAACTCATACAATATTATGGCTGTTTGGTTTGAACACTGTTATTTAAACATAATAGATTAGTCTAGATAACCTGTGCTCAGTGTTACCATTTCGTAGGAATCCAGCTGCTGGCTCTTAAATATGAAAAGGGAAGGGCCTTCTTAATTTTGCATTACTGCATTACTGTTCTGTGAACCTCCATCACAAATCTACACCTTCTCAATTTTGCCCAGGAATGGCAAAGATCATAATCTAGCAAATGGAAATTGGATGTGTAATAAGATTTGGAAAATCGTGCAACAGATGGACAGTTGCTGAAAGCAAGTTAAAAAAAAAAGGTAAATGACAATATATTTAGAAAACTATATTTTTTCTACAATAATGAATGTATTGTGAATGCATGTTCTTTCTTCTCACAAATATACTATTTATATTAGTAATTTATACTAACACTCATCATTTGATAGAAATCTACCGTACTTAATATCTACATCTACAGGATTCCGTTGGCATAGTAATAAATAGAAAGTTCCAAGTAGTTACTTTGGATCTGTTGCTTATTAACATTTTAGTTAATTTTTATTTTGCATTGATTCATATCAGCCATTTTTTTGTGCTTCACGGCCCTTTTTTTTGTGCTTCATGACAGGAGATTCCAGACTTCAAAGTAGATTTCAAATTAGGTTTTGTGGCTTGTCTGCTTTCCTTGCCTTTTTAGTTCCTCTAGGCTATTTACTACAAAAGCTGGTTGACTTTTTTTTTTTTTGTAGTGAATAATTTATTTGACAAATTTTCCCTTTTATCTGTCTGGAACACAAGAGTAAACAGATTTTGCTTTTTGTGAATTGGATCATGATTCTAGAGCCTCCACCGCCTACAAAATCCTGAGCTCTGTGTAAGAGAAACATCTACTAATCATTTCAACAAGTCTTTGCCTCTTTGCTCACTGATTCTACTGTGAAAAATGATTGCCTTGTCAAAGGCTGACAAGCTGGTTTAGATTTTGATAAGTAAGATTTATTTGTATATTATTTGTTTGTTTGTTGGATTTACAGGGCTACCCAATTCACAAAAGGCAACTCTGGGCAACTTGCAATTTGTTGGGGCATAAAACAAGAAATATAATGTAAAATATGATAAATAGACCAGAGAACAACAAAATAACAGATGACAACTTCAAATCCTTCATTCTATGTGACCACATACTGCTTGCTGGCCTAAAACCAAGAGAAAGGACCATGCTGTCGAAGGCTTTATGGAAGAACAGAAATGTGGGGCCATTTATTCATGCAGCTCACACAGGATTTAAAAACATAATAAAATAACTAATGAACATAAAATCCACAGAAGCACAATACAACCAAGAATAAATGTCTATGGAGATTTTCAGTCATCCAGGTCATGGTTGTCCCAAAGGTGCTTTTTCAAGAGGCAACTGGTCCAGTTGCCTC
>JANHFL010001697.1:93313-112791 GCA_032468155.1 Oxyrhabdium leporinum | reverse complement strand
TTCCATCAAAGTTCTGCTCGTCCATTCAGCACTCAGACATGATTATATCCAAGTAAGAATTTATTAGAGAAACCATGCTGGCACATCTGGGAAAAATCTGAATCTGACGTTCCAGGGTTTTTCCCACCCAAAAGAAAATCAAGGATCCACCTCCCAGCCATACTCAAAAGGTCACATGCCCCAATCCTCTTCCAGCTCCAACTCATGCTCTCCTCCTGGCACTCCTCTTGCAGGTGCCGGTTGATATGTCCTTGACTCTCTTAGAAAGAATGTTGTTGTGTCTAAAAAACCCCATAAGCATATGAGAAACTCCCCCCTCCTGCTTTCCCAGACACTACACGTGGCAGCCGCAGAAGCCTTTACAATTATGGCTTCCAAGACTGACACTTGGACTGAAATTAATAGAATTTAATTTATCAGGGGGAAATGTAAAGTTTTATGTTCAGATAGAAAAAAAGTGATGTAAAGAATAGGTTGGGAAAGACCAACTTTGGCAGTAATGCAAGTAAAAAGTATTTTTGTGTCCTTGTTGACCGCAAGCTAAATAAGGGCCAAAAGTGTGATAAAGCTGATTATAGCCACTTTATAGGTGAGATGGGTGGCTTATAAATTTTGTAAATAAATAAAAAGAAAGGCTATCTTGTGGTCTGTTAATAGAGTTCAGACTACTGAAAGTAATTGTTCTAATCTATTCTTCCCTGGTAAGACCCATTTGGAGTAATGCATCCCATTCTGAGCACCACAGATCAACAAGGGCAGTTGCAACTTAGAAGACTTAGAATAACTTTGTCACTTTGAATGTATACTAATTACCATACATTAAAATAAAATGTTGTTGTATTCAATTCTCAAAGGGTCACCATGCAATATACACTACATAAACATGACAAAATAAATAAATAAATACAAAATTATGCATTTACCCACATATATTATATGACACAGAGAAACAACACAGTCTAGCTCAGATGTATGCATGTACATGGCGAGAAAAAATAATCTTGCGAGTTTACCAGACGAATGGCATAGGGAACAAAGCTGTTACAGAATCTTGTAGTCTTGCTAGAAATACTCCGAAACCTCCTTCCAGAGGAAGAATAGAAACAGACCGTAAAGTGGGTGTGTGGAGTCTCTAGCAATGCTTTGAGCTCTAAGCACATAGAGCTTATAAGCAGTATCCTGAATAACAGGAAGCGAGCTTCCTATTGTCATCTCTGCTGTCCTTACCACTTTCTCTATGGATTATCTATCTGAGGTGCTGCATTTGTTAAAATGCTCTCAATTGTGCCTCTGTAAGAAGTGGCCAGGACAGAAGGAGAAAGATGTGCTCTCCTCATCCGATGCAGGAAATGCAGGTGGTGGTTTGCACGCTTCACTGATGTGTGGAGAGACCAATTCAGATTGTTAGTTATCTGCACCCTCAGATAGTTAATGTTGTTTACCACTTGAACAAGTTCAGAGGAAGCTATCAAGATGGTCAAGGGACTGGACACCAAATCTACAAGAAATTATTTGAATTGTTTAGTCTACTGAAGAGCCAGCCTTGAGACATAAAAAATAAGAGTCTTCAATTATATGAAGGAGTGTCGCATAATACAGGGAGTGAACTTAATCTGCATTGCTCATAAGGGAGGATCAGAACCATTCACTTAAAACGATAAGAAAGGAGGTTTAATTTCAAGATCAAAAGGGACATCCGAACTGTATGAGCTGTGAGCCAGGGAAATAGTGGTGAATTCTTCATTAAAAGTCTTCATATTGAAGCTGGATAATCATGTCAGAAATGTTCTAATGGATACTGCATTGAGCAAGGTGTTGGATTAGATGATCATTACAATAACTTCCAATTCTATAATTCTAATTCTTCATTAAGTAATATGCAATCTCTTCACTTTGTTTTTTCCCAGTAACTATCCAATACGGTAGTTCATAATTGTATCTTTTGGCAGATATCTGGTGTTTCCTGTTTTCCACTCATATATAATAAGGTTGCAATTGACTATTAAGAATCAGTGCATTTCTTATTTACAAACTCATCGAGCAATTAGTCTTCATTTGTTTAACAGTGTCCAAGACTGAATAGGTATACTGAAATTCACTGGGTTGTGTTTTTTTTTCCCCAAAAAACCAATTAGACTCTTTTGAAGTCCATTTTTGCTTTGAGCCTATGATTGAATAACTTTCAAAATCTTTGGTCAGGGCAAGCATTTAATCTATTTCATCAGGAAAGTACAAAATAGATTGTAGGGATAGTGCAGGAAGAAAAAAAAAGTGTTGCTTAACCTTTTTTTCTTAAATTTTACTAATAGTCTGCTGCGACTATAATTCTGAAACTCATTCTAGTTCAATTTTAAATCATTCCAAATATACTATTATGTCCATTACAGTAGTGGAAATAACAATTCTTAACTTAATATATGTAACCTTAATGTCCCATATTACATGACAAATGGTTGCTGATTATGGATGTCTACCATTCTTTTTTATTGGTTATAATATTTCCAACTGTTTTGGAAATGATGAAGATATGGAATAAAATTAACAGGTTAGAACAAGAACATGCAGAAAAGAAGATGAAGTCAAAATAGCAATTGACTGCAGAGGAATTTAACACATGAGTCAACTGATGAAATTTAATGGTCAATGAACATTTATATAATCTAGCTATCTGGACCAAGACTGCAAAGACACGTTTTTCAATTCACCCTTGGGAATGGCCGGGGTGATTTTGGGGCAGTCACCCTCACTCAGTTAATCTATTTTATAGATTTTTCATTACAGGGAATAAAGAAGATAATGTTCTATATGGCACCTTGCACTTCTGGAAGAAATGTGAGATACAAATCTAGCAAACAGAATATCTCCATAAAGTAGTCCTCAAATTTTTAAGGCTCCATCTTCTCTTTCTTCCCCTCCCCTCTTTTGTTTTTTTTAAGGCTTTGTACAGATCTCATGTAATTAAAAAAAAGGAATAGAGAAACTTCAATTAATCCAAATATAGCCTGAAAGGGAACATGGATTTTATACTAAGAACAATTAAGGTCCTGTAGTTCAATTACAGCAACTACCTTAGTTACGTTTTGCCTTATGTTCAACTAGACAGAATTAGCAATCTTTTTTTTTTTTGCATGATATTAAAGAACGACTATTGAAGCCTTCAGAATTGCTTCATGTTATATATGACTTCTGTTCAGCTTACTGGTATTTTTTGAGCCATTGGAACATAATGAGAATTAGGTATAGACATTCTGTTTCTCTGGAGAGTATTAGGGAGAGTATTAAGATCTCAGTGCCTGCTTTCTATTAATACAGAAGCTATAAACAACTCAACACTGAAAGCAGTCAGACACATTATAACCTGGATTGAGTAACCGACAATAACCTCATAATTCTAAGGCGTATATATATATATATATATGTGTGTGTGTGTGTGTGTGTGTGTGTGTGTGTACACAGATGCTTATACAGTCTTCCCATTTCTGCATTTCTCTTCCAAGTGTGAAGTTCCAAACACCAAGATGTTTTTCTATTTTTCTTTCATTTACATTTATGATGTATTTGCTATATTTTTCTACTCATGTTTGTGGTCTTCCATCTCCCCCCTCTCAAACTTACAGTAGTTTTTCTAAAACTCACCAACTTTTATATATGTGGACTTAAATTCCCAGATTTCCCCACCAGGACACATCTTAAAATTGCCAAGTTTGAGAACTTTAGAAAAGTTCAAAAGCTCAGAAGTGATGTGATGCTTGTTATTATAAATAAATAAATACAGTTGCTCATCTCATTGGAAGTTTAATGGAAGAAGTAGGACTCAAGAGTTAACTAATTTACAGTTGCTTATTTGCTGACATGCTAACTTGCTTGGCTACACTTTCTGGTTCAAGGGCCTCTAGGTCAACATCCAAAAACAAGATCAGAGCAGGTTGCCTGGGAGAAAATGTAACAGTCACCTCAGGGAAGAGAGAAGAAACAGAGCCCTTTACCTCTTCCTCCTTCAGAATTTATGCTAACTGGGAACCTGAGAGAAAATTGGCACAGGTGGGTACTGAAATTACAGCTTTACCTGACTGTGACCAAAGCACCTAAGAAGCCTGCAGACAGGACGGATCACTGTAACTCTGTATCAAAGGAGATGGTGGCACAGAAATTGTTAATTTTATGCAAATGTATATTCAGAGGCAACAAGGAGCATTCTGAGGGAGACCCTGCTGACATTACTAACTTACTATGAACCAAAGAAAATCTCACTATTTGAAAAGCAGTAGTTCAGAATGAGAAAGAAGATGCATCTAAGAGACTATGAATGTTAGGATAGGCACATCTGATGTCGAGTGGTTAAAATTAGGTTCCACATTAAGGACAGAAGTTTGAAGAGAATACTTCTGGAAAATCCCAAGTTTACATTCAACCACGCCATGGACATCTGCACAAGCAAAACCATAGCAATGGTTCCATTGCAACATATTAGGAGACCTGTTTGATCTTTCCATGCATGCCATAGGAAAAGTGAAATCTTTTGAGGCTATAGCTAAACTGAGGAAGTGTGCCTCCAGCAATATGTGTTTAATATATTCAATGTGTGTGTGCTTTAAATAAAAACAGATGTAGGTGTTGGAGGTTACTGCACCAACTTAGAATGTAACTGGATTTTAGTGTTATATGTAGGAAAGTTCTAAATCACTTAATAACAAATTGCAAACAATTCAAGAACTATAGATTTGCATCTATAGGTGTAACCATGCTTGGCAGTGTAAACCAGTGATGGATGCAGTGAAGGCATTAAAATTGGAGATGAATCAGAGACAAAAGAAACCATTCATAAATAACTTCTGGAAATATTTTTTTTTTGCCGTGATTTAACATCTCCAGTATACATTTGGTGCCAAAATTAAGATTCAATCATGCAATGTGAGCTTTAAATTGACTTTGCCACCCATCTCATGGTTCAAGGTGATTCTGTCTGTTTAACAGTTCTTGTACTCCTTCTTCAAGTTTATCTCTGTACCCATCTGCAGAGGATAAACTCCCTGCATTATAACACCTACAACCAATAGGGGTTGACCCATGTACTTGGAAAGGATGTCTTATAAGTTAGTCTGAGAATTATAAGTACTGTGGCATGGGTTAGTAGCTGAAGTGTTAGTAGCATCTGATTATGAGCTATCGGAATCAATAAAACTTCTTGGGTTCCTCAGAATGCAAAACTAAAAAGGTAAAATATGTATATTATGGTACCTTTAAGAAACAGGCTCTAGCTACTAACTCTATGTGATGTTCTGCCTTGCAGTAGGTTTCAGAGTTAAGCAGACCAGTTACAGTTATTGTTTGCTGCTGTGTTAATAAAATCATTAGGTGTTTATCTCCCAGCAGTTGAAAGTGCCTGAAGGTTATCACCTCACCATAATTACAGAGCAGCCTGTTTCAGAAAAAAAGTGGAAAATGCATATTAATTTAAAAGTGGCACACAAAAAGGATCTCGATTCAGCTGCAACCACATCAACATTCCCAGGAGTATATGTGCCTGGTTTGTAACCCGAAGAAGAAAAGACGGGAACTGAAAATAGGAATAAATTACAAATGATGCTATTCCAATTTAATTTAGAAATTCTCCAAGTTAAAACAGGAAATAGGCAAAGCAGAACATTCAGCAAGTCAGTAATTAAATGGAAGAGGATTTAATACTAGCATATTGGCTAAGAAAACAGTAGGGGCAACAGCATGAAGTTAGTTCTTAATCGACTGCTTAGGAAAGAAAATGAGAATATAAACAGGGCTGCAAAAAGAAAAGGAAATAAACATTAAAGTTGTGCAGCATATCTTTGTAACATTATAGTTGGTTCCAGTTCAAATTCTCATGGCCTTAATTTAAGTTTGTTGGTAACTACAGTACTAAGATAGTGTGTTAGATGTTGGATAAAATTAAAATATAGTAATTGATGGGAAATATATTTGTGTTTCCATTGATTTCAGTAGCAAAACAAAAAACAGCAAACTATTGTCATCAAAGCTCCTTATCCAAGTTATAAATTGAATATGTGTAATTATGCTATAAAATATAGCTGAATGAAAGTGTGAAAAAAAAATCAAGAGAATTCTTCTCTCCAGCATTAGTGATAGCTAAGCCAGTAATATTAGGCCTACTTCAATTCATAGGAATACTCAGGAGTGATACAGCCATTCTTGTTCCAGGGGACAAACAAGATAATGACCTGATTCAGTAATTCCTACATTTCTTCAAAAGATCATAGCAAATCTAACTACATGATATCAAAATCCAGGTCTCTTTGCTTTCTTCCCACTCTTAGCTCCTACTTTCTAATCGCCACTCCCTTAATGCAGGTGTTAGGTTTCTATATAGCTTTGAAGGAGTGCTTTCCTTCAACAGCACTTTGACCAAAATACTGCTTTGTGAGACCACAGTGGCCCCTTTGCTTTGAAAACTGAAACAAAAGGTCCATTTTGCTTTGCTTTAATGTCATTCAGAGTTCCTATCAGCATGGTTCTTTACAGTTTGCACAACAGGTGATGCTGAGAGGAGCTTCTCCTAAAGGTCTGACCAAGAGTGTCTCCCAAATTTGATGATTCCATTCTTCTTCTCCTTCTCCTTCTCCTTCTCCTTCTCCTTCTCCTTCTCCTTCTCCTTCTCCTCCTCCTCATCCTCCTCCTCCTCCTCCTCTATTCCCACAGATGCAGGGGCTACTTTTTGGGTCATTGAACATCACTTTGCATGGTCAGCTGCATCTCCAGGGCACAGGCCCGTGGCTTGCATATCTTTGTTGATCGTGTCTTGCCATCTCTGTTTTGGACACCCATGAGGTTGCATATTGGTGATTCCAATATGGCCTGTGTAAAATTTCACAGCGCACACCAGAAAAGCATTTAAATTATTTGCTAGATTCTGTTAAGCTGGGAGTTGGCACAGTATAAACAGATAAGAAAAGATAAAGGAAAATATTTGTAGCTCAGGTTTAAAATGAGGGGTCCTTGGTACTCCTGGAGCTTGGTTGTTTTCTTGAAAATGTTTCATTACTAAGTAATTTCATCATTGCACTGATGTTACCTAGTTTGAATAATTAAACCTCTGCAAGAAAATAACCTCACTCAGAGAACACACCAAGAACTCCTCAGATAAGAAAAGACATTTTATTTCATATTGTTAGGTTCTCCAAACCTCTTCCCACCTGAACATGCAGGCCAATACGCTTCAGTGGCATTCACTCAGCTCTTCCAGGCTGGCCAGTTTCAGAAATGATCTTGAAGCCACTCAACTTGAAAGTGCTTTGGCTGGTGCTGGGGGAGATAACCGAAACAAATCTTCTTCCAGACAAGGGGTGTCAAATTGGCGGCCTGTGGTCTGGATGCATTATGCAGAGGCCATGCCCTCCCCAGCTCCATGAAGGGAAAAAAACCCCAACAACATTGCAATGTGACACCGTGAGTTTGACACCTGTACTCCAGACCATGTACCAAAATGATAATTTTGCATTGTCAAGGAAAATCTGATGCCTCTTCACTTCAGCAAAAAGACTCAGGCTTTTTCCCCTCTTCATTTTTTTTATTTCTAAAAGGCATGTCAGAATAGGAAAAAAGTTATTTAAAGGATGTAAAATCATTTATTTAAATCATTCTTGATTTCCCAGGCTTTCTTTGCCAAATGTACATGTATGAGAATAACATGGGGACTGACTGCTTTGTATTTCCATAAATGAATTATCTTGACTGATAAAGAAAAAGGAGAAAAGATATAGCTTTCATTCTGCATCAAAGTGTTCTGTTAAGTCACTTGTTCACAAAAAAAAGGATTATCTGAAATAGTTATCTCTCCCTTAAAGAATCCAGGCTATTATAATAGAATAAGGAGCTTCAGGTGGGATCTGATAAGAAGCCTTGCATGTTTTAATGATTTTACAAAAGCAATATCCATGAGCACTCTTTCAAGACTGCTTTCCTTAATGGCTTCCAGTAATTTGATGCTCTTGGTCCAATGATTCGAACAAGGATTCCTCTTAAGATTGCTTGGCACACTTATTTTTCCCACATAAGCATATCATCTCTGGGCTTATTTTTTTCCCCTGTGGTGATATTTTCCATAATATTTCATAGTAATTTCAGCTGAGATGCTACAACTCTGATAGATCTTTGACAATATCCCAGGATTGTTTATGAATTTAGGAAAAAAATAATTCTTTGAATGTCTTTTTTGTTTGCTTGTTTTTAAAAAAGTCTAGAATTATTTTTATGAAGTTCACAAAGTTTGCAATATGCCATGATACGCATAGTTTTTTCTCTGTTCCTGACACCCAGTAATCTCAATAACCTAATGCAAAGTTGGGATGACTTGTTGAGCCAACCCAAGCTTTTCAGACATAGCTACATTTGTGCAGCTACATCAAGTGGTAAAGCCTAGGAGAATGGAGTTAACCCAGGACAACGTCTTACTTTTGGAGGTGTATGCCTCTTTGTGTCAGCCTCTCAAATATTGGAATACTACTTTCATATCCCCCCTACTCTTTCTTTTCTCTAGAGTTTAGACTAGCCAAACCCAAATCCTGCGATCGTTCTTCATATCTTTCATTATTCAGCTGCTTCTTATTTTTGTTCTTGAGCCTTTCTCTGAGGGAGTTAAATAGCCTATCTAAGTTTGTTCCCCATAATCACTTTATAAATTAATTACAGATGTTTTCAAGAAGAATATAGCTTCTCTGAATGGTTACTCCCTGTCTTTCCTGCCATATAATTCTACAGCTAGTAACTGGTGAAGCAGAGAGTAACTGGTGAAGCAGTGATATGAGTTTCTGGAGAAAATAGTCATAGAATTACTGTAAGATTAGCATTTAATGGCATCTCATTAAGCTTCCTCACTCCCCTTTCTCACCTTCTTTTGCTGTAAATGGCAGTCAGTTTCAAAGTGTGAGATATTCCCTTCCAGGCACCATAACAGAAAGAGTCTATTATTACATTTCATGCCTACGAAGCATCATGTCATCAATCAAATTACTGCAATATTAACAGTTATTCCTATTTCAACATCTGCCCTAAATTAACATTTTAGATACTATAGTTCCATGAGGAGAGGAGAGGAGAGGAGAGGAGAGAGAAAAAGGGGAAAGGGAAAAGGGGAACAGCTCACCTCACAGGGCTGTTGTGGGGGAAATAGGAGGAAAGAATATTATATATGTTTGCCACCTTGAGTTACATATAAAGTAACAAAGGCAGGATAAAAATCACATCAATCAATCAATCAATGGAGGAAACTGTTTTTATAAATGTACATGGAGTTTGGATTTTTGCATATCTATTGAACAGTAATTAGCACTAAACATGCATAAATATATAAGAGGTCCTTAGTATTCTCTGAGCTTGCTTGTTTTCTTGCAGACATTTCATTACCCTAACTAGATAACATCATCAGTGCTAGTTAGGAGTGCAGTTTGCTGTCAGTTTATATTCTGGTGACTTGCCTGTCAGTGTTGGTAGGGGTAATCTTAAGAGATTGTTTAGTTGGTCTGTTTGCTGTTGGCTTCTTTGACAGTTTCTTGATTGGGGTATTGTTTACTTGATTGTTGGTCTGATGTTAACCTTTGAGTTCATCTATGCTAACCTGAGTGCTGATTGCTGGTGGAGAGGTGCTTTGCTCCTTTTTTTGGGCTGGGTGATAGTCTCTTTTAAGCCACCTGGGAAAGCCAAGGGAAATAATCAAAACCATAAAAAAGCAAAAGTTAAAATATTTTGGAGATGTGATGCGACACCTGGAAAAATACAGCATACTTCACTTAATCCTCCAAGGAAATATTGAAGGCAAATGAGGTCCAGGAAGAAGAAGAATATCATGACTTCAAAACCTAAGGGACAGGTTTGGACAAAACTCAGCAGCACTTTGTCATGCGGCTGTTGATAAAAATAGGATCGCCAAAATGATCACCAATGTCCGATGATGGATATGGCACAAGAAGAAGAAGAATGTCTGTGTCTGTTGATGGCTGATTTGTCAGAGTGCCAGGCTTCTAGAAATTTCCTGGCATTTTTGGACTTGGCCTGATCTAGGATTGTCGCATTTTCCCAATTGAAACTATGGTTAAATCTGTCCACATGTTGTGAAATTAAAGCATTTTCATCATTACATCTGACTTTCCAGTTGGTGTTCATGGACTGCCAACTGGCAGTCAGAAGACATGATGTAAATTCTTTAATTTCAGCCCAGAGCTACAAATATTCTCCTTTATTGGTATAAATATGTAACTTCTGAATTAATCCCAAGGAAGGGGAAAGCATAGAATGATCAGATTGCATGGTTTCTGAGTGATTTAGCACACATTAAGTTATAGTAGTATTAGAACTACAGTACTTCCTGACTGTATCTCATAAGTGGAAACATTGCTATCAATAGATATATCTATCGTATTTGATTTATTTTACATGCAAGCTTTTATAAGTATGTATTTTCTTTAAAATCCTGATAGGGAGGTGCATGGGATTATATTACAAGCAATAATAACTAATCCCAAATCTGATAAATTATTTTCTTCTATATATCTTCAACCTAAGTATCTATCAAATAGAAGTTTTGAAGACTCTGTCCCTTTCAAAAATAAAAATAAAATCTCAGGAAATAGATATGATTCATTGTGGGCAAAAAGAACTCATCCATAACAATTCAGTGAATGCAGAGAAGATATTTTATTTGAACCTAGTCTGCTTTGAGAATGACATCAGCTTGCTTTTCAGGAGTTATATAGAGAACTTTGTAGAATATGATACATATTCCTCTGCTTTTGGGAAGTTAGAAAATCATGAAACACTATTTCAGGCTATACAACATAATTTTGATTCCTGCAGAGTGCCTCAGGCACCGAGGCAATAAGTTAACATTAGAGAAGTGATCTGTCCAGAAACAGAGTAAAATATTTTTTCTTCCAAATGTGTTCTGCAATAAAGAGTTATTATACATCCATCCATCCATCCATCCATCCATCCATCCATCTAGCCACCCATTTATCCATCCATCTATTCATACTAATGATAAGAGGAGTGAGCCAAAAAGAAAGATATGCCAAAACAAAACATATTAATGACTTTTTTTGGAATTATAATTGTTATTACTAATAGAAAAATGTCTTAGTTCAAAATATGGGCATTTGCATAAGTGGGAGGATATAGATAGTCCTTGATTTATGACTGTAATTCAGATCAAAATTTCTGAAGCTAAGTGATTTATTTATTAAGTGAGTTTTGCCCTGTTTTACAACCTTTCTTGCCACAATTGTTAAGTGACTCACTGCAGCTGCTAAATTAGTAACACAGTTGTTAAGTGAATTTGGCTTCCGCATTAACTCTGCTTGTCAGAAGGTTACAAAGGGGGATGCATGATCCTGAGACACTGCAACCATCATGAGTCAGGTGCCAAGAGTCTGAATTTTGATCACATGACCATGGGGATGCTGCAATTGTCATAAGTGTGACAATGAGTCATGAGTCACTTTTTTCAGTGCCACTGCAACTTTGAATGGTCACTAAATGAACTGTTGTAAGTCGAGGACTATCTGTATAAGAATTTCCAGCCAAGCCCTGCAATCATCATCTTCTTTTCATGACCCCACAATCCCTTGTGGGGTGGAGTCTGAGCAACTGAATGGAGCTGAGAGTTTACTGGCCGGATGCCCTTCCTGTCACCAATGCAGAGCTTTGTTCAGTAGATATATTCTCATTGTGCCCAGGGAGAGAAATATCTACCTCTACCTAGGATTGAACTCACAGCCGCCTGATTGTGAGGCGAGAGCTCCACTTCTAGGCCAACACACCAGCCAAGTCCTGCAATGTTATGACAAATTCATCTATAACAGATTTTTGGAATGCATTTGGGATGGAAAAGAAATTATTTCTCTTATTCTCTTTCTCCGGCTATTAGAACTCAGAATTATTAATGAATCATAAAATCATATACCATAGTTGGAAAAGATCATTAAGGCCACTAAGTCTCATGCAGGAATTAAAATTAGGCATCTTTAATTTTGCGAAGTATTAAGGGGAGGGGGGTCTACTACCACTCTATTTCATGAACAAGTAACATCTTGAAGTAGAATCTGTCTTTGTACAATTTGAGACTATTATTCCATTCACACACACTGGAGCAATAACAAGCAAAAGCATGGCATGCTGAGATTAGCAGATTTAGAAGCAATGAAATAAAATACAACTACGTCTCAATTTACAACCACAATTGAGCACAAATTTTCTGTTACTAACTGAGACATTTGTTAAGTGAGTTTTGTCCCACTTTCTTGCCATAGTTGTTAAATGAATCACTGCAGTTTTTAAGCAAGTAACACAGCTGTTAAGTGGATTTGGCTTCTTCACTGATTTTGCTTCTCAGAAGGTCGCAAAAGGTGATCACATGACCCTGGGACATGGCAGCCATCATAAATATGAATCAGTTGCCAAGCATTTGAATTTTGATCACATGACCATGGGAATACTGCAACGGTTATAAGTGTGGAAAATGGTCATAAGTCACTTTTTGTGGGCCATTTTAACCGCAAACAGTCACTAAATGAACTGTTGTAAGTCAAGGACTACTATTCCTTTATATACTACATGATTATTTTAGGCAATTTACTCCCAGGAAACATTATTAGTTTAGTCTAAAAAGAAATCTAGAAAAATCTATGGCAAAGGTATATGTCAGAATTCTGCTACTTACAGTATGATGATTATATCGCTTTCAAAGGCAGCTTGTTTCTGATTATATACTTCACAGGGATATTTGATTGGCTACACTAGGAAACTGGAGACTGGATGGATGGATGGATGGATGGATGGATGGATGGATGGATGGATGGATGGATGGATGGATGTGCTCTTATCTGACCCAGCCAAGCTCTAATGTTCTAATGAGGATTTTTTTCTTAGGTGAAACATCTGTGCAACCTTGAAGATAGAACATAAGATGGAGAGGGGAAAAATACAGGAAGGCCATGTAATTCTTAAAATTACCTTTAACAATGTCAAGAAAATATATAATCCTTTCATTCAATATCAAACATATTTTTACATTTTCAAAGGAGTCAACCCAGATTTGGTTAGCTTGATTCAATAAAACAGGTTTCATAATATATTTACTAAAGCTCCAACACATGAACCGATTGGTTCATCACATCCATTTTCATGGCCTAAAAGACCAAGGAAAATGTTTTCAAATTTAGCTTGGAACTATAAACTAAGGAAAACCATTGAGGTAAAGGAAACTATGGTTGAATTCAAATTGTCATAGGACTCATTTATTTAAAACATTATTCCCAGAGAAGGATAATCTAACTTTCCTAGGTTCCAGAAGTGTGTAGGGCATCCTACATTCAGGACAGAAGATGGCAGTGTAACTGCCCGCCTAGATGGATGTTTTTCACCTGGAGAAAGAACCAATTCATGTTACCACTTGGTTGGGGGTATCATGAATCCAAATACATGAGGACCGCATTGGAAAGCAGTATCTCAGGAACACCTTGTTGGCAAAGTGACAAATAAAATGCCAGCCTCAAATGGCCCTTGTGCTGAGAATCGTTTTGATGTTCAATGTATAGTTACATTTTATTTTATTTACCAGCCATCAGCCAATGAAATACCTGTAATTGTTGCTATCTCTCTGTAGTTTTCTCTTGCTGTTTTGTGTTTCACATCTTTGCTTTTAAAATAATGAATTAATTGTTAATATATAATTGCTGTGAATCAGCTAGAACTTACAGAGGGTTAGTGTATCATAAAAGGAAAGAAATGAAATGTTATTCTTATAACAGCAGGAAGGATAAATGAGATTCAAGTAACTTAATGAAAATAGTGGTTTCAGAGGCAGGGAAGTGAATAGAGGCTGTAAAATTAGTCTGAATATGTAGCAAAGATGTTTGGCTGTGCTATACCAGCTGCACAATGTATTTACAAAATTATTTATTGCATCATTATACAACCTTCCAGCATTGTTGGAGTAGCTGCTATTTCTGTGAATGAACTCAATGGAAAATGTTGTGAAAAACATAAGGTTGCTTTTATGTCTTGTACACTTGTTGTTTCTTTTTAATGAGCATTTGTAGAACTAGATCATATGAATGAGGATTACACTATAGGTTTCTCCTCCATCTTTATTCATTGATATGGGAATAAACTGCAATGAAGTTGGCAGGGCTTACCTCTGAATAGAAATACAAAGTACTGCACAGTTTGATGGATCATTTAATGTTCTAGCAATCATAGTTTAGGCCTTCTAGAAATTCCTGGCTTTAAATTTTCAGGAAGATCTTTGAATGTCAAAAATTCAGAAAATGTTTAACTTACCTCTGCTCTCTCTCCTTCCCTCTCTTTTTCTCCACCTCCCTCTCTTATTGAGTCCTGGCCTTGAATTCAGCCATCACTGCCATTCCAAAAGGCTGCCTTGTGTCATTCCCCAAGGCATTTAGAAAATAAGTTCCAGATTCATTCCAGAATGATTTGGTGGACATGATTCAGAAATCTTATCTGAGCAAACCCTCATATTAACTGTCTATGTATAGCTTTCAGACTTAGATACAAATTTCAGTGGCTCTGCAATGATGATTTTGGAATATGGCAGTGTCATTTTGTGCCTCAAAACTACATATATAAAAATACCTTTTCAGTATATGATTTTAAGTTAAAATGTGTTTGGAAATGTGTATGTTGAAAAAAATATGTTTTTGATATGTTTTCCTACACTGTAATACTTAAAATAGAATAAAGGATAAAGTTGAGTTAGTGATAGTACTGACAAGTATAAACTGATTTATACATGCCTAGAAATTCCTGAAAGCTCTCAGTATTTTACATTGTCTTAAATTTATTGAGATGATGAAGAACTGGAAGGAAAGTTCCTACAAGTTGAAATATAATAGCTGTTGATGCTGGATCAGCTGCTATTTGGGATGCTAAGAATTTGAGAAATGGTTGCCTTCTTTGATTTTGCACATTCTTAATACTTTTAAAACATAATTTCAGAACCAGGAGCCCCTATTACCAGGTTACTCTTTCTACACAGTGTGGCTTGATCTCCACAAATTTACTAAAGGTGCAGGAAAGACTCCCAAGAACCAGTAAGTCAAGGATCCTTGAAAGTTATTTTTTTCTCTTTCAGAATCCTTATTCTGAAGCCATTTCCAAATAAATCAGGTTAACAATGTAATCAGATGGTATCCAAATTTTAAAGGCTTTTATGATGCTCAGTTGAAAGGATGTTGAAAATTCAAATTTTATCTTGGCACCATGCTAAAATGTCTAAATGGAGCACAAAAGCTTTTTACCAGATTATGATCGTCACACAAATTGTTTTTAAATGAATAAACATAAGAGCTCAAGAGAACTGGAAGAACCGTCCATTATTCATTAAAGACATTTAGTGCTTCATTAATTTGAATGCAACAATCCATTTTTGATTAGCTGGGTTGTTAAGCAGACATTGTCAAATGCCACTAAGGTGTGAGGTGTAAAGAATGTGCTTTGCAGCATCTGTGTGTTTCCTCTGAAGACAGTAGCATTTCATGCTGATATTAATGTATGAGCTCCCCCCCCCCCCGAGTATCAAATAGCCATAATTTTCTAAGCACTTTATGAACATTGCTTTTGTAATGTTACTTTCATATAAATTTCCATTCCTGTAAAAGAAGACAAACAAGGAGACAAATTGTTTCCATACTAGATGGGAGAACAAACACGAGAGAGAGAATGGCCCAGCCTTGAAATTGCTAGAATTTTATTCCCAACATCAGTGAATAAAGAAACACCATCTTTGAATTCAGTGGAGGATAGGATGAATACAAAAACAGAATGGGAAATTATTCCACAACATTGCCAGAATATCCATTCATGTTTGTCTCCAGTTGTGATTTCAGATAGTCTGATTTTAAATTGTCTGCTCAGAAGTAAAGCCCACTTAGTTCATTGTGATTTATTTTTCAGTAACCAAGCTTAATATTGTTCATACCTCCTATAAATTTTAACACCAGTTACATGATTTGGTCATCCAATATTTATGGTATACTCCAATTTTCTCTTTCAATGCAGAATGTAAAAAAGAAAGATTATAAAAATTCCAAGATGAGTTAGAGGAGTTAATTGAAACTTGTGTGTGATCAGTTAGGGATAAATATAATCCCCTGGATTTAGTTGACTGAGTCAGTTGACTTGATTTTATATATACTTCTTCTACCACCATTGTGCCCAGCATAGGACTCAGGAATTCGCATATACTTTCTTTTCTTTTCATTCACTCTCTCTGGATTCCTATTGGAGCTTTATCGATAAACCAAGATCTTGTAACAGTACAAGTTATCCTATTCTTCGTGAGTCTGTATTGTTACACTCTTTTTATGTTCTTCATATTCTTTGAGAATGGAATACATGTAACAGCAGTGAGGATTAAATTCACACAACACTGGAAAAATGAAGAAACATGAAAAATGAAGAGATAATTAAGAAGATACTAGATTGTGCAGAAATGGATAGATTAAAATTAAGCAGAAAGAAGACACAGAATATTATCAAACATGCAATTGGTTGGAAAAAAAGGGGTGGAGATTAAGGATATAATTAGTATTGCTAAGCAAATTAAATATCCAGACAACACAATGTCTACTAAGCACTAAAAAATTATATATATATATATATATTGAATGGGATAAGATTTATTTTGTTCTCTCCTTCTTTAGATTAGAAAAAAATTACAAAACTGAACATCCTTGGTTCAGTATACTAACCTAAGGTTACATGGGGGAAAGTGAAAATGAGTGAAAATCCTTCAGACCTTTCTGGGAGATATAAGTTGTACTCTGATGTTAAGTTCTCACCTTCTATTGCAAAGCCATTAGGAGAAGGTTCCATTCCATTGAAGAATCAGGAGGAAAGGGAGTTATTGGGCAGATAACGGAATCAATGGGCTTGTTTATCCCAGGAGGCAAAATGTTTTCTTCCTCCTTGTTTCATGGGTGTTTTCGCAAATTTGTATGAAAGCAAAGCAAAAATGAATGTTTCTTACATTACATGTAAGTAGTTCTTGATTTACAATCATAATTGAACCTGGAATTGTGGTTGTAAATTATTGTGGTCATACGTCAGGATATCACTTGACCAGACCTGATTTTTCAACATTTTTGGCAGTTGTCGCTAAACAAACACTGTGGTCATTAAATGAACTTCCCAGTTATTAAGCAAATCCATTTTCCCAATCGGTGTTTTTTTTCCAGAAACCAGAAGTAAACACAGGAAACAGGCAAAAAATAAATAAATCACAAAACATGGTTACTTCACCATTGGAAACTGCAAATGGCTGTAAAGGTAAGCCAGTTGTCCAGTGCCCCAAATGCAATCACACAACTGTCAGGTGGCTTGTGTACATGTTGCCATTGTAACTTCGAAAACAGGTCGTACGTAGCTCTGGTGAAGTCTGTCATAACTTTGAACGGTCATTAAACAACCAGTTGTAAATTGAGGATTACCTGTATATCCTTTTAAATCAGTTAAACACATTGTAGGAACAGGGCCACTGTGTCCTGTTGACTCTTTATAATGGTTCTGACTGATTTCTAACTGATTCTGGAACAAGAGTTCCATTGTTAGATATTTTAAACGTATGTGACCCAAGGCTTTTATTTTTGCTTCACACATATAAACACACAGACATACACACACATACTTCCAAAATCTTGCCAAGGAAACTGCAGGGACTAGTGCAGGCAGTCACAAAGAGTTAAAAGTTAGAAGACACAAAAAGGAAAAAAAAACACAATTTAATATTTTATTCATAAAATAATTTTATAATTTTGTCAATTAAGTTTTTTTTTAGTATTTTAACCTTTTTAATTCATACTTTAGTAGTCTGAACCATCTTATTTGCTTTTATTAATTTTCTAGAAAATGTTTGTGCATTTTAATTTGAGCCTTATAACCTTTTACAAAAACTATAAAATGCTGGTCGGTGAGAATAATAAAGATAGTACTACTCAATAGGTTTATAGCTAAATTCCCTCCCTTATCCCCAAACCTTTTGTTAACTACCTTGTTATTAAATTAAAAAAAAATAATGACAGGAAGACAGAAGATACTATGCTTCTCAGAATTTTAATCAGGAGACCAGAAATATCTTTAAGGAAGGAACAATCAGCTTGTTGGCTGAACAAAAACACCAAAATCAGTCTCTGTTGTCCGCCTTAAAGCACAAAATTAGTCATTCCTAATTCCTGAGATAGCTAAATCTTTAATTCAAATGTAAGATTGGTTATTATGCAACAAAAACTGATTATGGTTTTAAGAATGCATTATCTAACATTTGGAGTTGTATGAAATGAATCCTAAAAGCTCTACATTCTTAAAAGCTTGAGAGCCTCTTGAATCTCAAATGAGGTTAAATTTTATGGGAATTCATTTTTTCCTGTTATATCTGCCCCTTCTATAACAGTTAGTCACTGATGGGAAAAACTATGGATTCATTTTTAAGGCTTTTGCTGTTGAGTCTCTGAACTAACAGTCTAGAGATGAGAGCCCAGAAAAACCTCAGGCTCTTCACAGAGAGTTATATCCTACTCAGGTTTGATGGGCTAAGAATTTCAGTCCAGGAATTTCTTGAATTGTATTCTGAATTCAGTCTATGTATTCTAATTCAGTGTATGTATTCTAATTCAGTCTATGTAATTCCAGCAATCCTTCAGATATTTCCCCCCTCATTTTTTGGTATCTATACTGCAGATAAAATTCACAGGGACTAAAATACATAGATGTGTGAATATACATACAACCACTCACACACAGTACACAAAAGGACTGAGAAGTTATTTTCAACTATAACTCTGTTATAAACAAATGTTTGGAATGTGTGTATGCATTTCCTGATGGATGATTTGTCAAAATGCCAAGGAATTTCTGTTGCCATTGACATCTAAATCAAATCCTGGTTACTTGTTGACATCATGTTGGAGTTCCTGGCCTATCATTGCAACTTTGTTCTCTTCATCCTTTTGTTCAGTGAAGAATCTGACATTCTCCTCAGAACAGTAGTAAGGTAATAGAATTCATAAAATAATCAATAAAAAAGAAAGAAAAGAGAATAAATGCATCAATATGATGACCAAAAAGATGGGTGGAGACCAGAGAGTAAAAATGGTGGGGAGATGGAATCTGCCATCAATCCAGCGGACAGCTGCAGTGTAAAACTCTCCCATTTGATCCCCAAACTAATTGGCAAATCCTGGGCTTCAGGTTCTTGAGGAAAGATAGGAGGGTGAGAGCAAATCTTAGCTTAGAGGTAAGTAATGTCATGATTATGTAGTGAAAATTGAAAGTGGTGACCCTTTGAGAGTTGTATGCAATGAAATTTCATTTTAATGCATTCCAATTGGTGTACATTCAAAGTGAAAATAAAGTTATTCTATTCTATTCTATTCTATTCTATTCTATTCTATTCTATTCTATTCTATTCTATTCTATTCTAT
>JANHFL010001697.1:46666-58285 GCA_032468155.1 Oxyrhabdium leporinum | reverse complement strand
AAATGTGACTAGTGACTTTAGGATTTCAACAGATGTCACTTAATAATAATAATTAATAAGGCATATTATATCTGCAACATTAAAATAATAGGAAAACAAATCTTTAAGCACTAATTTTTTCACCATTTACATTCAAGACAATATGAAACTATTTTTTTAGGTCTTCAATTCTCTAAATATATTAACCAGAACCACATTTTCTAACTTTTATTATTAAGAACTACTAGGCAGGATAGGGAAAAGTCTTTAAATGATTTAAAAAATTTTTTTTGATCAGTGTTACCTTCCAAAACCATTGCATTTTTAAGGTTTTAAAAATGAACTTTAATATGTAGATCAGATCCTTAAATTTGTCATATCAAGATGATGAGAAAGTCAGTTCCTTTTGATCTTGTAGGGGATCATGGCATAGAAAAGTTAGAAAAACTGTCTTATTGCTTTCATTGTGACTTGCCATTATTGTTCAATATTCTTTGAAATAATACAGCTTTTTCAAACATATGTTGATATATATGTATTAATGATTAATAAATAAGATTTCTCATTTTGAGGAATTAAAATTTAAAATATTTTTAGAATCAATTTAGATAACCAATTTAGAACCAATAATTTAGATAACACTCCTGTGAATGTGTGTGCGTGTGTGCATGGTATGTGTGTGCATGTGCACATTGTGTGTGTGTGTATGAAATTCAGTCATCACAATTATAACTCTGAATGCATTTAAACAACCTTATTGATTTTTCCTTTCTTGCCAGTGTTTAATTCAAATGTCTTCTAAGGACTACAAGCATCAGTGCACATAATTACCAAGTGTTCTGGCTTATTTCTCAATTGTTCACAACAAGTGATTCAATTTTCAGAGACAAAATGTAGCTTTCACTTTCCCTTTTGATTGCCCATATATACTGGAGCTGAAATATTAAAGTTGACTTCCCTATTTGGGGTATGAATATCAAGTATATGAGTTCCTGTTAGTATATTTCATTCTTCTAATCATGAGACACAGATGCACGCTTATTAAGCAAATTGCACAATCATTTGACAAACAAACCACATTCCTATTTTAATTTTTCTTCAGTTATACCATCTATACCTGAAGACACTTTTTTTCCTCTCCAACATCCTGACATTTGCCATCACTTTTTTTTCGTTTTTCTTCTTTAGACACTATATTTTACATTTGTTTTAGTTGTACTATCTCAAATATTAATATCATTCCTGTACAAATCTCTAAATTCTCCAGTATATATATCCAGTCCATTTGAAGAAATCCCATGTTACGTCATCACTTTTATTTTTAATTCCATCCATTCTATTGAAGGCTCCTTGTTTAGCCTTCTTTACCCATTGTAAAATAATTTTACAGCATTTAGCATTTCTTTGCCTTTTAAAATCTTAATTGTTCCTTTTTTTCCTAGAATATTTGAAATCATTTATGTGATTTGCAACAAACATTCTAAGTCCATTTAAGGATCTTCTGAATTAAAAAATAGATCAGATATCAATATTCCTTTGCCTTCTCACATGTCCACTACATATGATTAAAAACTACCCTCCTTACTATTCCAGAAAATATTCAAAAGACCTTTGTACATTTTAAATAATTTACCTGGCATCACTGCTACATCATTTTATAAAAGTTCTCTTTAAGATTATAGTTCAACTTATATTTCAGACCCTTGGTCCACATATTTTCCCATTGGTCTAACATCATATTATAATCAAAATTTCTTGCCTATTGAAGGATACAATGCTTAACATATTCACTTTCTAAATTCAATCTTATCAGCTTTTTTATACTTTATCTATAAGATGCACAACACAGTACATGTTTAAATTTATTTTTAACAGTTTCAAAACCATATAATTTCTTATCTAAAGTAAACCTTTCTTTCAATTGGAAATAGGTAAAAATCATGCTTTTAGATTTATATTTACTCTTTTGCTATGTATAAATATCTGAAACAAACAGATCTTTTTTCTTTACAGATATTCATCAGTTATTATTTTGATTCATTTTTGTACAACTTAATTGCCAAATTTCTAATCCTTTTCTATGTCATTTTCACCTATCCATTCATGTTATCTAACAGCAACAGAATATTACAGCTTTTCTCCAACCCATTCCCTGCTTTTTCTGTTTACTGAGAAACCTTGTTTTAATAGACTAATTGAGGGCAGAGGTGTCCATTATTCCCCAGAGTCTTATAAACCAAATGTCATTGCGACAGTTGATCTCATGAACCTAATGTCACTGCACAACTAACTAAATTGATATTAAAGGATACCATTTTTGTCATTTGCATAAGGACTTAATAGTGCAAATTATACTATTCATATAATTGGCCACAGGATATCATGATGCATGTGATTTCAATACAGGTAAAAACTTCTGGGACTGGTTGTAAACAGCTGATCTCTGATAGGCCAGTGAGACAGTTGGCTGACTGAAACCTCACCCTTCTATTCAGAACAAGGAATGGACTTCTGGGAGATGTAATCTCAAAAAAGGAAAAAAGGGAGGATTAAATCATGTCCTGGCAGTGCAGGGAGAAGAAAGGGATAGCAGCCTGGGGGGACAGAAATTAGAAAAAGCTGGAAAGGGAGTGCAGTGCCTGAAAGGAGAATTGCAGCTGCATCATGGTTTATAGACTGCATTCCTGTGACCACAACTCAGGAAAATTGGAAAGAGCAGGAAAGCAGAGAATTATAATATTAAGGCTATGGGCTTCTTCGTAGAGAAAGAAAATGATGTTTCTGGAGGGAGAATTACTGCAGCATCCTGCCCTGTAGATTGCATTCTTCCTGCCATTAGAGATATGACAATCCTGGTTGACTGTGTAGGTGAGATGTGAATGTGAAACCTGAGCCAGCTGCAGTTTTCTGAGTCATCATCCTTGGAGAGGTGGGCCCCATAGACCTCTCACCAGGCCTGCAGAGGCACGCTCAGAAAGAAGTCAGCAGGATTGGTGAAAGGCTATTTGGCCGCAAAACAATTTACGTGGCTTATTTGTGTCTTCTACCTAAAACCTCCAACCCAAGCCTGGGTCTCTAATTCTTCTTGTGCCATATCTGTCATCGGATGTTGGCAATCATGTTGGTGATCCTATTTTTATCAACAGCTGCATGAAAAAGTGCTGCTGAATTTTGTCCAAACAAGTCCCTTAGATTTTGAAGCCATGATGTTCTTCTTCTGCCTGGACCTGGACAGCTATGACTAGCATAATAAAACCTGCAGGGACTCCATTATCTTTTACCTTACTAACAACTGGTAATTAGGGATGAATATGTGAAAAGATATATCTGCACCCATAGAATCATGAATCAGGAGGCTGTTAGCATCTTTTCAGACTAACAATTTTATTAAAAGACATGAACTTCTTCCAGATGATGCCAAGAAAGCTACACATCATGAGAAATGGAGCTTGTATTGAGGGAGATCTTACCTTTACTGCAGTATGGAGATTTTAGCACCTTTCTAAGGTGGGGCAGGGAGGGAGATGTGTATTTTTTATAATGTTAAGTAATTGGGATTCAGAAGCTCATGATGATTGCACCAGGTTCTCCACTTACTGCTTTTTCATTTCTAGTGTAAAATTCCAATGAATTATTTCATTGGTAGATAATGGATACACTGAAAGTTTTGCAGAGCTAAATTCTTTCTGGCTCTGCAAAATTTAGAGATAACTTTAAAGAAGAAAAGACAAGACTCAGGCCAAAAATAGGCCTTGCGGTATATGATTGTGTGGCTCTGTATTCTTGATGCATTGCTAAGTGGAAGAAATTCTAGTGATTTATATTATGAATCTTGCACTGATTGAGTAGATTAACAGTTGCACCTATCATAGAAATATTTTCAAAGAGGTATAGTAGCTTAACTAACACAGATCAAATAAATGAATCTGAAAAATGAAGAGGTAGAAAATATATTAGATGTCAATGTACTAACCTCTTTTTCCTCATGACTGGTCATCACTAAATATAATAAAAACTGTCACAGTGAAGGGAAAAATCTTATAAAAAGGCTGATAAGGTGTGAAAGTTCAGGAACGATGTACTTTGTATTCTTAAATCACATGAAGGTAGCTATCCATTTCTAGATCTATAACTTCGGGTTTTATAGATTTCCATTGCATTGAATTTCCAGTCTGTCTTTTTCTATATAATGAATTCATCTCTGTATTTGAATTTCTCACCACTCATTGCATCACTTGTTTATATACTCCAAAAGGAAAGCAGATCAGAAGCATGAGCCCACTCTGATGTTTTGAGAGGTTGTATGGATGCTTAGAAGTCACAAGCTGTCATCATCTTGTGCTATCAGCCATCTCCCCATTTAGCCAGTTTTTTTAAAATTTATTCTTTCAAAGGAGGATCTTAGAAATCTTAGTGGTGATGAAATTGTGATTTAGTAGGTAGAGTAAGGTTCAGGAGAAGATCCATTCTATAGTGATGTGCTTATAGAAAGGAGAAGCCAGAGCAGAAATTAATTCTGCAGACTTTCTTGAATGAAATTTCTTTAAATTCCTTCCAAAATACTTCCCAACCTCAATCAACTCCCCCACTCCTGCAATTTCCAACATCTGTCTCTCCAAAATTCTCACACCAAATAGCTGAATTCACTTCTAATATAAAGCAAAACTAAACACAAATGACCTTTCAAAATGATCCATCAAAATTGCGGACAAAAACATTGGGGAGATGGTTGCTGTAAGGAATATTCTCCAACATTTTCTGAAGGATGAGATCCCCCCTTTGCGATGGTAGAAACCCCAGGCCCTGAAAATTAAATGAAGTGGGAGTGAGGTATTGAAGGGGTGTTTACATAATGACTATATTAATCCAAGAGCACTAAAATCTCCCCCCGAGAATCTCTCCAACATTCTCTTCTGCTTGGAAATAAATTTCTAAGCAAAGCTGTTTTCCTCAATTTGAATGAGAACATATTGGGAGAAAAATCCATCTTGTCACTGCTGGTTAAATATTCCTAGTATGCTAGTTTCCTTTTCAATTATAAAAATAAAAATAAACATACTCCAACCTCTTTAGTTGCAAAATGCCTGCAAATTGCAAATACTATAGTTTCCTTATTACAAAACTGTTTCTGAGAATTATCTTCCTTTTCTCCCATTGTTTTCTAATTTTTTGTAATACATTGTACAGGGGCCAAGTGATATATTAGTTACATCAAAGGCTACTTACATCCCACAAAATAATTTTCAAAAAATGAAAAATAGAAGGATAATTATGTTCTGATTTGGCATTAGTTCAGGAGGTTAGATTGGTTCCTATCGAAATGCAAGCCAAACAAAGTTCTTTCCCATTCCTAGTTCATCAACCTGAACATCATTGCTTAAAGGAGAGACAGAAACAATTGCTCTGTAACTCTTGAAAAGTTGCACCTTGCTTAACAATGTGCATTAATTGCTTTTAGTTAACTAGCTATACCATTCCATCTGCCAGCAATATGTTATTCATTAATGCTGTGTATATACATGAATGTGCAAAGAGAAGAAATGGAAAGAGATATTGAAAAAGAAATGGATAGCTGAGTTAAATGAGATATAATTGTCATGGATAATCATAGAACAAACAAAACAAACAATTATTTCTTCAGTAACGAAGGATGGAATCAGATGATGGAGGCAAATACAGCTCGAGTTATTGCAGCTGCTGGTTCACCAAGGAGGACATTTGGACAATTTAAAGGAACATTATTCTCCCAGCACCTGTAAAATCAACAAATAATGGAAATTTGCTTCAATTTCATTTCATAACATGAGAGTCAGGGTTGAAATTCTTCACTAGAATACCAGATTGGCAATAGTTTATTTGATAAAACAAGCTATGTATTGATGCAAAACCAGCATATGATCTTTCTGAGAAGCTCAATTCTTTGATTTCCCAATGTCTGTGAAAAATTGAGTATAAAGTTGAACATACCTTGAATCAAGTTCAATTATTCATGGTGTCTATATCTACGCAGCTTTCTAGGCAACGTGATTCGTAGCCAAGCTTTGATGATCTCAGAACCTTAGCAAGGTCAGCTAAGATCTTGTGAGAAGCTGTTGGTTATTTTTTTTAAAAGTAATTCCAAACAGCAGGACTACCCCTTATATAAGTCTGCTCCAAAGTAATTACCTCAGCAAAGGCAAAAAAATGATCATAATAATAATTTCAAGTCAAATCTTATAGAAGATATCTTTGGATTACGAAAGCATTATTCACCAAAACACAACTTGAAATTAGTGACTTACAATTGCAATATAACTAGTAGATCATTTCTGGGATCGGAAACTAAGTATAGACCATTTAGAATTCAGGTGGAAAATCAGCAGAGAAGTGTAGGGCTATAATCAAACATTATGGAAGAAGTCATTGGCAAACTCTTTACATTCTGTAGCAAAGAAAAATGTACAAATGTGTCCAAGGGGCCATGGCTGAATTGCAATTCTTTCTTCCTTTTTCATAGCCAAAGATTAGTTCAGATGATGATGTTATTCACAACGTAAATGTTATGTTGATTTAGTTGTCTCATTTGCTGACATTAAACATTTCCCCCTTCAACACTACTTGGAAGATTCAACTGGTTCAAAATGCAGCAGCAAGTGAAATATTTGGTCCATCAGCTGCACTGTTTACCAGTCTGCTTCTGTGTGTGAATCAAAGTGTTGGGTATGATCTATACATCCCTACATGGCATAGGCCCAGTCCCTCATGCCTATCTCCCATTGAATCTGCCCAGCCAATTCAATATAAGCTGGCATTCTTTGGGTTCCTTCAATTAAACAGTGTCATCTTTCAGGAGCCAGGAGATGCATCTTCTCTGTCACAGTATATGACCTCTGGAATGAAGTTGCCTCTGAAATCCAGCTGGCTTCCATCCTGGTAACATTCTGGAGGGTCCTGAAGACTTGGCTGTTCTCCTAGGCCAGGGCCTGTGGGCCAGATGCATCACACACTGGCACCAACCATAACCAGTTTAGCAAAAGGGGAAAAAGTTGCAATATGTCACATGACGCCGCCGTGATGACATGAGTTTGATACCCAAGTGATAGGCCTTGAATTAGGGTGTTGGAGGCCTTTGTGAATGTTGTTGTCCAGATTCACCATCTCGTGTGTTTTTAAATCTGTTTTAATATCTTTTGGCTGATCGTTTTTGAATTGTGTTGTATTCTACTCTTTTGTTGAGTTGAGAGCCTTCCAGACTCATCTAGAGCCTGGCGACACCTAAATCTAATAAATGAACCATTGGAGCATCTGAGCCATACTGTTTAATATGTGTTTCAGTTCTCTATATCGCCAAATGAATATTGTAGATAAATCATACTCAACATGCAATATCTCAAAACAATTAATAATTCGCAAATTTAAAGTGTTGATTTGTTATTTAGCCCATATTCCAATAAGACATCTTCCCCTCTATTTTCAAAGTTGGAGTATTTCTCAGAGTCAACTTCTTATGGGATCTGTGGTTAAAATGTAACCACTTAAGTATTAATTACCAAATATTGGAAGTTTGTGAAGCCAGAACTGAAGACCTTTGCTGAATATACCTTGACCCTAAACTGGACAAAATGTCAGAAGTGTTATAGTTGGTCTCGAAATGGGCCCAAAGTGAAGAATAGTCACAAACAGTCTCATTCCAAAATAAATAATATAATAACTGTTAGGAACTTCTACTGCCTTGAGTGATATATAAAAAAGGTGGAATAAAAATGCAATAATAATGAAATCCAATAATATAGATGAAAATCTGGTAGGCTGAAGCTACCACCAACTTTCAATCCTCTTTGTCATGAGGTTATTCTTGATGAGTATCCTGAAATTACATCTGGTACAGAATGCAGTAGAGTGCATTATGGGTTGCACATATAACTTCTCTGCTATATGAGATGCATTAGATGCCAGTTTACTTCCAGGTCCAATTCAAGGTGTTGGTTATCACTTTTAAGGCCTTTCATGGCATGAGACCAGGTTACCTTAGCAACCATTTTGTCTCTATTTTATCAACCCATCCTACCCTGTCAGGCAGAGAGACTATATTGTGGACCTTGAAGGTCAAAAAAACTTTTACAAACAGGGTCAAGCAGGCAGACAGCCTTCTCTGCCTTTGTCCCCACCCTACGGAACATCTTGTCTTTAGAGGCAAGGCAAACCCCCTACTCTCTTGGCCCTCCAGATGAGTGTCAAGATGTGACTTTGCCAATAGGCATGGGGTGGGTGTCTAAGAGTGGAATGCAACTGTGGGGGGTGACTTCTGGTTTGAAGCTGCTCTCTCTCCCTTTTTAATGTTTTTATTGTTCCATTTTAAATTTGGTTTTAATTTTTCCATTACTTTTTAACTATGTTGTTTTATATGATTATGTGGTTTTATGTAATAACCCATCCAGAGTCACATAGGTAAGATGGGGTATGTAGAAATTTGATAAATAAATAAATCATAAAATGCATTTGGACAAAAATATTAGAGGAGTTTAACCTGCCATAAAACAAATCCCCCTTAATATATTTAGTGTGTAAAGTATTCAATGGGGAATTAACATTGGAAGCCCATTAATCTCAATGCAACATTCATTTGTGTAACATTAATCTTGTACCAAAAACTAAATTGAGGATTTAACCATTGGATTATATCTCCCTGGAAATGCATCTATGCACTTAGACACATTTAATTCAACATACTTTGATAAATTTTGACAATGAGCGAGACCCAAGAAGTTTCTAGTTTGTACAAACTGTAAATCCTAGACTCTCATAGATATCTGTAGAGGTATATCAAAAAGGCAGCAAATTAGATTTGTTCCAGTTATAAACCAGGAATATAAACCACATTTCTACAGTATATGATTTCCATAAGCTTTGGCAAGGTATTGCCTAATCAGCTGCATGGTACTACTGCCATTGTTCCCAGTGTTAAAGCAGCTGTGCCCCACACCTGCTATATCATCCTTTCTCAATGTCAGGGTTCCAAGTAACACCCTTAACCAAGTAACACTCCAAGGCAGACAATTCCTCAAAGCTCCATTTTCTTAGAGATGTCATATTGGCATATCTGGGAAAACCTGAATCTGAAAGCTTCTGGGTTTTCCCCACCCAAAGAGAAGTCAAAGTTCCTTCTACTGCATCCAAATGTCCATCACATAGTCCAATCAGTCCACCGTCCCAACTGGAGAAGTTTCCCAGTCACACCTCTCCAGGTGCAGGCTGAATGTTCTTGACGCCCAGAGAAAAGTTCCTCCCAGTTTCCCACAGCAGGCCTATGCACTAAATAGAGCAGCCCTGAAGATCCCCCCAAAAAAGAAGGCCTCTAGGGCTGACACTCCTCACAATGGGAGCTGTAAAAATTCAGATAACTACTACAAGGTAGCAAAAAGATACAGGAAAAAAATCTAACTCTTGAAGATTCAGAGAACTGTGGGTCAGATCCTACAAATCCTTCCATAACAATTCCCCACTAACCTTGGAAAGAAAGATGAGACTATAGCAGTAGTTTTTATATCTGCAGTCATACTATCACCATTGCTACAATTAGTATTACATAAATGAAATCTCAGTTACAACCAAGATGCATTTGTTTGGTTCCATCTGGTGGTCATTCAAATGTTTATAAGCAATATTTGGTAGTCTTACACCATTAAAAAAAAAACATTTTGTTTTCCTCCTAGACCAGGGGTGTCAAACTAGCGGCCTGTGGGCCAGATGTGTCACGCACAGGCCACGCCCATCCCGGCTCCGCAAAAGCAAGAAAGTCACAATACGTCGTGATATGTCACGTGGCCCGATCAAGTTTGACAGCCGTGTCCTAGAGAAATAGTTGATTCAGAATCAAAAAAGTAGAAGTCAAAAAAGTAGGCACGATTTGCAAACTTTCAATTAGAGATACTTCCTAGTTTTGCACAATTTCAAAGATTGGTTCCATCCTGGAAAGTCACACATAATTCCTAATGTTAAGCATAATAATTACAGCCTTCCCCAAAGTTGATTGGTGAGCATGACCAAGTTACAACATTGTTGCAAATATATAAGGGACATTAAAAAAGAAGGACTTTGTCTGCTTAGTCTGGACATGACCAACAACTCCCCCTCCTTCGCTAAGACATAGCTCATATTAATTTGTTCATTTCAGCCCAATTAAATGCACATAAAATTTGTCTGTTAGGAGAAAATGAGACTATTGTTGAAAATATTGTTAAATATATCACATTAGGAAAACAATATTTATAAAATGTACAAAGTGTATTTAAATATTTCATACTGATTTGGAAATAGGATGATCCAAACTGAAGATTGAGAATCTAAGGAAACCCAAAGAAACCCAGAGTGCTAGATTATTTTATCTGGACTTCATTTTGTGGATGGGATAATGCTTAGAAGAATGGGATTGTTTTTCCCTTAAATTTGTCTGAGCCTCCCTTTTGTTAGAGTAGCTTGATGTGGAGGCAGAGACAAACAGAATAACATTTTTTTAAAGCTAAATTTCATTGGCAGGATAAATAATTGCGATTCAATAAGGTAGAGTAAGATGATGGATGGACTGATAGCGGAAGCTGTTTTCTGATAAACAACATAACTGTGCTTGATTATTCTAAGCATATCCATAATCATTTGTGCAGCTTTGTTGCCATAAACAGATTTGTTGTCTGAATAGTGTTCCACAACATTAGATGACAATATGTTACTTCAAAAGGAACACATTAAAAACAAACAAAAACATAATTCAGTGATGACTTGCAGAAAGTCACAATACACTATTCAGTCCAGCAATCATTTATTGAGATGTAATAATGGACATTAACTCACCAATCAGAAGGTGCCACTTGAGGAAAGAAGTATTGACAATAAGCATCAAGATGTAAAGAGAAGAGTTCCACAACTGGATTTCCAAACACTGAAAGAGAGAAGGAGAGAAACTGAGTCAATACAGTTACTTCTTTCCTTTTTAAATTAACATATCAAAAGCATCCCTATGGCTGCTGATCTCAAAGTTCAAAAACCCATGGTCTCAAGGTCACATGTAACCCCAAAGCTCCTTTTTTTTTTCTGCAGCCCATAAACTGTCCTCTGTTTAACACTCTTTTTCATCAACATGTTTGTCAAAATTCAGCAATGAGCTTCACGACATGATGAGATAGCAAAATCATGAAAATTATACCGTATTTCTCGCAAAACATCCCAATAATAAGCCCGACCCTACATTTTGGGGGATGGGCCTAATTTTGCCCCTAACCTGAAAATAAGCCCAGGGATGGGGGAACTGTCCAGCTGCAGCTGCAGCCCACTGGCCCCTTGGGGAAGCGTTTGCCAAAAAGCCTCCATTCCAAATGCTGACGTTTCGGAATGGAGGCTTTTTGGCGGAGGAAAATGGGGAGGGGGGACTTTCCTACCTACCATCCTTCCCTCAGTCTGTGCTGAGCTCTAGATGGACGTGCACGGATGGGCTCCGGATGGACATGCACGCATCGCCCGGGGCTCCGTTTTGCCTTCAGAGGCCTGTCGGAAGGCATCTGCAGCCGATAACAGAAGTCTGGATCGATCCGGAGCTTTGTTATCGGCTGCAGATGCCTTCCAGAAAGCCCTCTGCAGCCGATAATAGAGTCTCTGTTAAAGGCTGCA
>JANHFL010001697.1:28555-40509 GCA_032468155.1 Oxyrhabdium leporinum | reverse complement strand
TAAGAAAAAAAAATAAAATCGGGAAGGAGGGAAGGGGGAAGGATGGAGGGAGGGAGGAAGGAAGGAAGATTTTAACTGGAAGTCATAAAACCTCCTTAGGTAGCCTTCAATAACATTAAAATGTCATTAAAACAATCAAACATAACTTATTTTCTATCACCATTATTTCTTAATGTTTCTGGTCTACATCTGTTTAACTCTGCAAGACAAAGAATAACTTTTGTCTTTCTCTTGGTTACAGGGTCTAACCTTATATTTTTGTTATTACCAAGGTTTGTTTTATCAAAAAAATAACATCAGCTAAAATTGAAAACATGCATCTCAGCTACTCTCTCTCTCTCTCTCTCTCTCTCTCTCTCTCTCTCTCTCTCTCTCTCTCTCTCTCTCTCTCTCTCTCGTTTTATTTTTTTCCACTTACTTTTAAACTATCTCAGCAATTTTAAGAATTCTACAGGCAGTTGTTGACCCACTTGAGCTGACACTGAAGTATTAACCAAGCGCTATTGCAGATGTGACTGGTTGGCTTGCCTTTAGGAGCAAGGAAGCAAGCAACCTCAAATAGTAATCAGAAATTGTGTTATTAAGCTTCCCAAACAAGAGACAAAAATAGTGTTGCTTTTTTCTAAAAAGACTTCAATATTTGCAAGAGGGTTTCCCCCAAATTATGTAAATAGTATTTAATCTCTGGGAGAAAAAAAACAATCATTAATTCCTACTTATGGAACTGAAATGAAAATGAATAAAAATGTATCTATACATCAGAGTCTACCAGTCTTTAACTTCTACAACTTCAGTAAAAATATGGAGACAAATGTCCAAATTGCGGTTTTGTTTGGGAGATGGTACACTTTATTTTTTTCTTTGTGATTTTTTTTTTAAAAATAGTTTTGGTCTATTTTGCAGCAAAGGGGAAGCCATATACATCTAAATAATAAATAAGCTCTCCTCCCTTTATTCTTTAAAATATGAAAAATCTTCCCATCATTTTTATGTACTTAGTATCTTTTCATAGCACTGATCCACCATTTCTTTTTAAGTTTTTTTTTATTATTTAATAATTTTGGGCTTTAGTAATTTGGAGACTGCCAAAGCTACTTAAGGTAGCTTACATTTTTTTAAAAAAATAGAGGAAACGAACCCTCCCCAAGATATCCTAGGTGGCCTGCAGGAAGAGAAATAAACAAACAAACAAAACCCCATCCAATGGGAATTCTACCCTCTTTGAACTCAAGACCTGAGACAGCAGCCATGCCTTGTTTAGCTTCCTGAACATCATTGGAGTGGAAGCCATCTGGATCTTGGGGAAAGGGAGTATTCCTGTGGACAGCAAGTGCACTTCCTGGCTCTCATTAGGAGAAACTGCTTATTTGATGGGAATCTGAACAAGTCCATTCTGCTTGATTCTCACTAGACAGAGAGAAGCAGCTGGAGACACCAACTCAAAGACCAGGCCCTGAACTAGGAAAAGTGATCTATAGGTGGCATCAAGAACCTTGATTACACCTGCGGGCCTATTGCTAACCAGTGTGACTTACAAATAACACTGGATCACATAATGATGCCTGCCCACCACTGGCCACTTAACCCCATTTTGGACCAGTTGTATCATGAATGGTCTTCAAGGACAGGCCCAGACAGAGTGCATTACCATAATCCAGGGGTCCCTAAACTTTATTTATTTTATTAATTTATGTGCTACAGTGCTGCCCATTTTGTTACCTTCTTGCCATCACACAGAGTAATGGTGATGTACAAATTTACCCTACATAAACCAGTCCCCAAGTGAACATAAATGATCAATCAAAACAATACAAGGAAAGTGTAAGAAATATGGATTTATTCTAACAATGTAACTAAAAAAAAATCTTACCATCCCTGAACTCTGTCTGTTCCTCCACAAGGTAAATTCACAGTTCCGGAAATGCTACAGTTGTCCATTTATTATTTAATCCTGGATTATTGTACAAAGTTTTAACAACAAAAGTCATTTCAGAATTGCTTTTTAGTAAAAAATAAATGGGCTTAGATTTACAAAACTATAAGGAAATACAGAAAATTGACAGGCCTAAGTTTTCTTAAGTGTGCTTAGGTTTTCCTCAAATTGTCTTCATTGTTTAAGTGATAATGATGACTAGAACTCCCTTGTATAAAGAAGCGATAATTAGGTTTCAAGAATTATCTTTCTTGATTGTACAGTAAGCAGGCAGATATACAGTCCAGAATATAGATCATTAATATAAGTACATTTCAAATAAAAACACTAAATAATAGTATAATGATTGCAGTTTTGTTTTGATCATTTGGATTTTGATCATTTGGATTTTGATTGTCTATTTTATTACAAATTTAGCAAAGTCTTTTATAAGAAAGTGAAATTGAGGTTAACTTTATTTGTGTTTGAAAAATACTAAATATGAAACCAAACCAACATGGCAGATCCACCTATTCCTAGGGACAATATTGAAAGAACCAAAAATAATTGATTGAGGAATTTTAAAAAATAATAGATGTATATCTATAGACATAAGTATTCAATCTTATTTTTGTATTTGGGTCTAATCTCCACAAATAACATTTCTAGAGCTAATAAAAACTGGAAGCACACTTAGCTATAGCACTAAGCAATGGCAGTAGAACAAAAATACATTATTCTTGGAAGACAAGCAAGAATTGTATAGTTTTAATTTACATACTTTATGTGGCAGTGCATCTTGGCTACATGTATATGTACATGACAAGTAATAGGCAGCAGAGATATATGCTAATGTTAATGTCTTTGTACATTTGTACTTTAGGTATCTTCCAACAAATACTTGAGTATTACTGTTGAATTTAAATTTGTATCCTGAATTTGCACTATTACTAGAAGCATGCATAAATAAAAGGCTCCATTTAGATCTCTGTTTCATCATACAGTTTTTACTTATGGATACCATCATCTTCAAATCCTGTTCATGATTTGGTTTTGAAAGGTATGTAGCAGCCACTCCCGAGTTCTTTTCTGAGGGCACAGATAAACATCCAAGTGGCCTCAATGACTCTCAGAAAGAGTGCTAACAATCAGATGACTGCAAGGAATATAATTTCTTCCATCATCCACATACAGTCAGAGCTGAAGAAGCTTCATGGATGAGAAGCAAAACATCTTTAAGAAAAAAACAAAGTCCAGTTGCTTTATGAAAAAGCACCTTTGGGACAACCATGACCTGGATGTCTGATGATCTCTATAAATATTGAATTATGAATTATTTTGTCAAAGCAATGCAAAGAAAATTAAATCAACTAGAGAGAGAAGATGATCACATTCAAAATGAAGGGTATCCCTTGAAAAAGATAAAAGTATGCTTCAAATTAAGCTGGAATACGATTACTTTGTGGTAATATAGTTTTAATGGTATCGGTAGGGGGCAGTTTTATTATTGCCTACTTCGATTTTTTTTTTTCTGACTGCCTGTTTACCATACCATCTAGAACAGGGCTGTCAAACTCATGGCCCATGGGCCGGATGCATCATGCAATGGCCATGCCCACGCCTGGTTTAGCAAAGGGGGGAAAAGTCACAATACGTCAAGTGATGACACCATTATGACGTGAGTTTGACACTCCTTATCTAGAGCTTATTGATGATTTTTTTTACGCAATCACTTACCAAGCCAGATTGTTTTTAGCTTTTAATCTCAAAGAAAGTTGGCTGGATGCTGTCTCGAATAAGAGCTGGAATTATTATTAAACTAGAAACTGCCATGGGATCTTAAGGGGGAAAGCAAGAAGTGAGCTTGCCAGCAAACTAAGCTAACATGACATGCTCTTGCATATAAAAAATCACAGAGCTCTTGTCAAGCTAGAGTGGAAATTGTACTTGGAAGACTCTTTATGCACATATTTTTTAACTTTAACTCAAGATTGATGAGTGGCAGTCCAGCTTAACTAATAAAATTGTGCTGACATTTTCCAATTCAGGAGCTTCAATTTTTCTATTTGCCATAAAACTCCAGTGATGGTTTTGAATATTCTGCCCAATCGTTAAGTGCTCATCACTTCCATTCCAATGTCATTTTTCTCAACTGTAGAATTCATCCAAGCAGCTGCCAAGCCCTTCCTTAAAATCATATGCCTATTACCCAAGAGAACTGGGGGGAAATGCTTTCCAAATGCTGCTTTGTCTGACTCTGAAGGGAGAACAGACAAATCAAAGGCATACTGCATTTCTACATCAACTGAATATTGAAGCAATACATGCATCTGTATTTATAACACTAGCTTCAGGGCCAGCAGCTAACATTATATCCTAACTGTAACCATTTGCCATTATGGGGGCATTGAGAGGAACTTCTTTGCAGATTGAAGGAAATTGTAAGGTTACATTAACACATCCATCAGCCATGCTATGACTAATGTACAATTGTTAAAAGTGACAGAGGGCCCGCAGGCCTATTGATGTATGTCCATCAAACAGTTCCCATACATGGATGTGTCCTTGCACATTGCCTGGGGAAAAGGTACAATTGGCCAACAGACACAAAGTCTAAACCTGGACTGCAAAATCCCAGATGACCTGGATGGCTGTAAAAAGTTAGCATATGACATGTGGAATCTGACAGCATAATAGGCAGCCAGTTGGCTGAGGCCAAACTTTATCATGAAGCTGATAAAGAGACATTGGAAATAAAAGTGTTACAAATTAGAAGGTCAATTGGAAGCAACCAGAAAATTCCCTGCAGAATTTCTACTTGTGGGGAGTGTAATTTCTACTCACAAGTAGGTCTTTGCGCCTTTAAGAAACACTTCATCTACAGCAGGGGTGTCAAACTGGTGGCCCACAGGCCAGATACGTCACACGCAGGCCATATCCATCCACAGCTCTGTGAAGGGAAAAAAATGTTGCAATACATCACGTGACCATAACGTGACGTGGCGAGTTTTACACCCGTGTTCTACAGCTAATTAGTAATGGGCTGGGTTCCTGTGACAATAATACTTTCTTAGACAGGTGATTCTCACCTTGATCTGAGGATGTCTCCTTTGTCTTTTACATCTTCCTTCAAAAAAGAATCAGAAAAATCTTAAAACTGGAGGGCACTAAAATTCCATTTCACATGGAAAGCAAGTGAGCTTTTCTCAATCACTGATCGTGTGACAGGCAAGGAACATGGATAGTGCAGGATTAGAAACAAGACAGAACCTTGGTTCACTCACTTACGCATAAATCACCCAAGTGTTTCTCTCCTTATGAAGAAACCGTAGCTCTCATGCAGTTGTTAGATATGAAATATTGAAATAGTTTTATTTTTAGAAGGTGGGGAATTTAAAAACAGTGTTTTATGAATTGATTTATTTTTGTGCTGCTGTTTTATTGCATTTGTATAAGATGTTCAAGGAGGTTTTGCAAAGCTTTCTGGTATTATACACTGAAATATGGGAGTGTATTTTAGAAACATAAAATAGCTAAACCTAATAGACTTGCATACTGCCTATTTTACAGCTGAGAAGTAGGTGCTCAAATATCAAAGATTAATTTCAATCAAACAAAACTTTGGCTTATGGATGTGTTACACTTACTGGACTATTTTGTTACAAGAATTAATTTAGTTGTTTTACATATTTCTGAGCTTTTTTTTTTTTTTGCAACCTTGGTTGCAAAAAAATTATTGCAAAAAATAATTTAGATAATATACAATAAAAGACATTGCAACTGAAAATCAAATTATAAAACTACTCTAAAACGTGAATTAGTTTAAAATGACACACGCTCATTTAAAGAAAAATGAATCCAAAAACATTTGTCTGAAAATACGATGTTTCAGTATAGTTTAAGTGGAAATTTCATTAGATAAGTGTTATTGCAAAGAATTTCCCCTATTTTTTAAAAAATGTCTCTGATCTTAGCAACAAGCAAGATGTTTCTTAGAGCAAGTGTACATACATGTGCATTTTACTCTTAATGTTGCATAAATGTATCAATTCTTCTGTGTGTGGAGGGGTGGCATGTGACATCACATGTGCTATAATGTCATGATATAGATCAGTATTTCTCTATCTTGACAACTTTAAGATGTGTGGACTTCAACTCCCAGAAATCCCCAGCTGGCCTTGAAGTCCACACATCTTAAAGCTGCTGAGATTGGGAAATTCTGATATAAATGATGCAAATTATGTACTGTACATTATTCACATCAAGATACCACTGGTGTAAATGTCACAATTCACATCATACAACACCATGATTTTGTGGCCTTTGTGGCCTCTCCCAGATGCCTCTGCTTCTTATTCTGATTTTTTTTCCCCTGAAAGGCCTACTTTTGTGCCACTTTAAAAAAAAAATTTTCTGATGTACTCAGCAGGCTATGAGAATAAGAGCTGTTGTCTTTTTAAATCTATCTCCAAAGCTTATACATTTGAACCAGTTAAACTAACATAATTAGCATATTCCTTGGGCTACAGATCAGCAAAAAAGCACAAATGTTGATGCATGTTTCTCCCTAGAGCTTTAAACTATACATTTCCAAGCCAGCTCTTCATAGTCCTTTGGCAGAGACCTTTCACGTTTCTTCCAAACAGAAGAGAGACCATTAATCCTTGCTTGTCAACAACAGCCAGCAGAGAGAACAAGGGATAAACTCAATATCCTATTCCAGAAAACTATTCAGAATATGTGGTATTTTGAGGTAGCATTCAAGCATGTTTTCTGTTGATCTGCAATCCAAAGAGCAGGTTTCTCATAGATGTTCACTGGCTTAACAATGTTGGGTTTAGTGGTGAATATTTACAAATGGTTTGACAAAATGCTATCAACATTAAGCCGGCCTTTTGGGCTGTTGAGGCAAAGGTAGCAAATGTAGTCACTAATTTTAAAATAGCAATTCCAATTAAAACAGAACTGCAAAAATACTTGTTGATGGTTCTAGTAAGTGCGAATAGGGGACAAATGTCTTCATTAAAAAAGGTGCAAAAATGATAAATACATCAGAAGCATTCAATGGGTATCCATTTCAAGAGTCTGAAGGTAGAAGATATACAGTAATTCCAGTATCTGAGTCAGAGATGCAAAGTCAAACAGAAGGCAAGAATAAGGATGCAGAAATGGAGCAGAGATTAGTAGCCACAGCTGAAGCTGAGATGAAAGTGTTTGGATCTAAAACCATCCTATTCCTACCTCAGCAAAAGTGTTTAAGTGTCTGAACAAGCTAGAATTTATTCTACATTGAAACTGAACATTCCAGCCTCATAGTTATAGTAGGCTGTTTGCAGATTAAAATTATTTTGGTTAGATCAGAATGGCTCGCTATGATGCTGGTATACTTAAGGTTGACATGTCTTGTTTTGGGATCAGGTTGGATCAGGTTGGGATCAGAGCATTTTGATCTGGAAATATATCACACACCTGTAGGATACAGGGTGAGTAGATACTGGTCTAGCAGCTCCTGATGGCCATCAGCAAAACAAGAACGATAACGTACAAGGGTGGAATGGAGAATATCTAGTAATGTACTTCCTTCATTATTATAAGAAAATGCATACTTGCTCCACTAATTAGATTAAAGGGTATAGTCTCAAAGACATCCCAACCCTTGTGAATAAATGCTTGCTTATTGCAGGTCAAAATGAGCCAAACACTCTGTTAGCACCTTCTCATCAGTCAAGATGAACAAACTACTGCCTTAGTCACTTTCTTGAATAAAAAGGGAAAGCAGGTCAATTGATGGTAAGCATTGGATTTACATTGAAGCAGTCCTAATTCTTTCTTATTTATTTATTTATTTGTTTGTTTATTTACTTATTTATGAGCTGGAAGGCACCTTGGAGGTCTTCTAGTCCAGCCCCCTGGTCAAGCAGGAGAACCTATACTATTTCTGCTTAGTGGCTGTCCAGTCTCTTCCTAAAAAGCTCCATTGATGGAGTGCCCATGATTTCTGAAGGCAAGCTGTTCCACTGGTTAATTGTCTTCACTGTTACAAAGTTTCTCCTTAAATCCAGGTTGCTTCCCTCTTTGATTAGTTTCCAACCATTGTTTCTTGTCCTGTGCTCTGGTAGTTTGTAGAATAATTTGACCCCCTTTTCTTTGTGGCAGCCCCTCAAGTACTGGAATACTGCTATCATGTCACCCCTAATTCTTCTTTTCTTTAGACTAGCCAAACCCAAATCCTACACCTGTTCTTCATATGTTTTAGTCTCCAGGTCTTTGATCATCTGAGTTGCTCTTCTCTGAACTTTTTTGAAAGTCTCAACATCTTTTTTGTAGTATGGTGACCAAAATTCGATGGCATGTCTATGACTAGAATGTTAGAGAACAACAATCTGTTCCAAAATGTTGAGCTAAATGGTCCAGTGTTCTGACTCATAAGACAGCAATTCTATCTTCTATTATTCTATCTTCTTAATATCTTATAAAGGGAAGTTGGGTGGTTGCCTTCATTAGGCCTAAAAGACTAGATTTCCATAAGTCTGAATTAAAGCATTGGTCTCTTGATTACTTAAAAATAGAAATAACAGAGCTAGATAGTTCTTTCCTTTCTTTCCTTGAGCAAGTGTTTGAGTTAATTAAACTGAGTTAATTAATTCATTCAATTAAGTAAATAAACTCAATTGAGTTAAGTATATCTGTACAACTGTTGTCCATTTCATAAACCACAATGCACCTCTATTATCCTGGAATTTGTCTGGTCTTATATAAAATACATAGTCAGCACACAAATGGTGGATACTTAGCAATGTCTGATGGTTTTTTGAAAGTCTAATTATGCTGAAATTTCATGAAGGCAACCACTTATCAGACTTGGTTTAAATTCAATTTCAATCTATTCAGTTTACAATCATAGACCAAATGCTTGGTTACTTTCTCTCCAATTAAGTTTGCAGGTATGTATTTGTGTTTGCATGTATGCCATTTTCCTTTTAGTTTTCTTCTGAAGCTATAAATGTACCACAGTACCATTTAAGCTATGCGCATAAAATGCCCTCTTGAAAAATGTTACTGAATGAGAGTTTTTGTATGTTATTTTAAAAACCCATTAATGAGTTATGTAAATTCACTTAGGGTTGTTGGTTTTTTTTTTGCCTTGGAGTGGTTTCTTAAAGCATTTTTATTTTCATATTTGAAACAAGTCTTAATGTTCCTCTTTTTTAAAAAAATATATATGTTTTGAGCTGCTCTGGCCAAGCTAGACAAGAAATGTCTTGCATAAATGCAGTTAAAGTACATGGTTTTCTATTATGTCAGTATTAGCCTAGGGGGAAAGTGGGCTGCCAATTAAACCCACAAGGCTTGGAATTGCTACAAAAATGGTCTTCTCAATGATATGAATACCTTTCAGTTTGTGTTAACTGGAAGCTTCCGTTGAAATACAAACAGCAGCTCGGGCCAGAATTAAATTGCTCCTTCCCATTCAAACTGGTTCTAAAACTGCCCATTAAATTATTTAAACAGCATTGATTGCATTTATATTACTCATTTCAAATCTGATTTGACTCCCAAATAAATATGTTATATACAAAATAAAAGGTGAAGGTTTCTTCTAGACAGTCATGCCCGACTCTAGGGGGCAGTGCTCATCTGTTTCTTAACCAAGAGAGCCAGCCTTCTCCAAAGATGTTTCTGCAGTCATCTAACCAGAATGACATAAACGCTGCAGCACAGATCATGTGACGAAACACACAACCCTGTTATCTTCCCACCAAAGTGATACCTGTTTAAGTGATACCTACCACTCTAAAAAGCCTTAGTAAGATCACACCTAGAATCCTGCATCCAGTTTTGATCACCACACCACTAAAAAAAGATGATGAGACTCTAGAAAAACTGCAAAGAGCAACCAAAATGATTAGGGACTGGAGGCTAAAACAGACGATGAACGGTTGCAGGAACTGGGCACGGCTAGCCTAGTGGAGAGAAGGACCAGGGAAGACATGATAGCTGTTAAATTCTGGGCGAAGAATGGGGAGAGGCCAGAATTATCACTAACAGCTCTTTATTTATTACTGCCTGTGAGGCAACTTAAAAAACTCCCTGGCTGACGTAGTTCCCTTTATAGGGACTAATCAGCCAACAACCAATCAGGGGAGAGTATTTCCCCGCTTCAACAAATAACCAGGATAAAACCTTCAACTAGCAATTATCTCCAATACATAACAATAGCAGTGTTCCAATATTTCAGGGGCTTCCACAGAGAGGAGGAGGTCAAGCTATTTTCCAAAGCACCTGAAGGCCAGACGAGGAATAATGGAGGGAAACTGAACAAGGACAGATTCAACCTGGAAATAAGGAGACATTTTCTGACAGTGAGAACAATCAACCAATGGAACAGCTTACTTTCAGAAGTTGTGGGAGCTGCATCACTGGAGGCTTTCAAGAAGAGACTGGGCTGCCATCTGTCAGAAGTGGTGTAGGGTCTCCTGCTTGGGTGTGGGGGGGGGGGTTGGATTAGATGACCTACAAGGTCCCTTCCAACTCTGTTAATCTGTATCTGTATGATGCAAAGATCTTAAGGACAAATTACTTCTTTCAAATGCCTTGCACAGCTGTAATTCACATAGCATGGTTCACTAAAGCACAACTAGCAAAGATGCATCTTTTTTTTACCAATATATCACAAGATATTTCCACACTCCATTTTTGTTTTGTTTTGTTTTTTTGCTTTTAGGGTTCCAGTGCAAAGAAAATATTTTTCCAATTCATCTGGTTATGCCAATAATTTGGGATATTACTTGCCTAAGTTAAAAATCACCAGAGCCCCTTGGTTTCTGTAGCTGGTGACAGGTGGGGGGGACTCTAAACATCTGCTGATCTATAAAACTCTCAGCTTGTCACCTTGCTGTGAGGTGAGCAACTCATTGTTTATAAGCTGAACTACAGTCTTTAATAAATGTTTCCAAGATCAAAAGAGAAAAGGTTATTATAACTGGATTGGGGTTCACTTTTGAAGCCAAGTCACTGGTTTAAATAAAAGTAAGCCCTTTCTTTTGAAGGATCTTGGTTACAGCAGTTAAAAAACAACAACTTGGCAAACCAGTTGACATTCACTTGGCAATACAACAGTCATCTAAAAATAGATGTGACAATAGATATGGTACAATAAGACTCCTTTAATATGGTACATAGGCCTGTTGTTAGAGTTCATTCATTTGCTGAATGCACAAATTAGATTGGCTCGGGATTTTACCTCCCTATATTTCTATGAGACTCAGAGGTAGTTCATTGCAATCATTGTAGCTGAGTTACAGTAAAAGATGGTTCTAGCTGTTAAGGCTAGAAAGCAGGATACTATGAGTTCTTATCCTGCCTTATCCATGAAAGCCAGCTGGGTAATCATGGGCCAGTCACTCTCTCTCTCTCTCAGTCCAATTCACCTCACAGGATTGTTGTTGTGGGGAAAATAGGAAGAGGAGGGTGTGTTGGATATGTTCACCACCTCGAGTTAGTTGCAAAAAAATAATAATAAAAGGCAAGATGCAAATAAATAAAATAAATAAAAAAGATCTGAGGCTCAGGGTTGAAGTTCTTGGTGCTCCCTGAGCTTAGTATTTGCTTGATCTTACCTAAATAGGTAATGAAATGCCTGCAAGCAAACAAGCTGAGAGAGCACCAAGAACAGCATAGTTGAGTTACAGCTTGAAGCAGGTGCCCTAGCAAGATACAATGACCAGTTCAGTAATTCCAACTCTGAAAAATTTTTTAAAAGAGCTAAGGAAGATCAGGACTCATCTACTCAATGATGTGAGCATAACTTGTATGATGATGATGATGATGATGATGATGCTCAAGATGTGTATCCCCGGATTGATTTGAATTTGTTCCCCATTTTTGGATAAGTGTTTTTCTATTGGAAGACTATCAATAATGGGCAAAACTGAAGCAACCAACGAGTGGTGCTAGAACCATTCTCTTCCTAATACTCCTTTCCTCTCTTTTTGGGACATCCTCTTTTCTCCTTCTTCTTCTCCTCCTCCCCCCCCCGCCC
>JANHFL010001697.1:4979-15928 GCA_032468155.1 Oxyrhabdium leporinum | reverse complement strand
GCAGGCAGGCAGGCAGGCAGGCAGGCAGGCAGGCAGGCAGGCAGGCAGGCAGGCAGGCAGGCAGGCAGGCAGGCAGAGAGCGATAGACATACACATACACAAACACACACAAACTGAAACCTGGATACTATAAATATTTTTTAAAAAAAATAATTCTTGGACCTTAACTTCTTAAATAATTTAAAAAAATGTATGGGTCTCCTATGAAGGGAAAATTTCACTCACAATTGATTCAAACTCACAAGGCAGCAAAAAAAAATGAAGTAATAAAAAATAAACTCTCTATAATTCCAAGCTGGCATTTTGCATGAAAAAAGAACACTAAATAATTGCTAACAAAAATCAGTATTTATTTATTTTTTTTAAAAAAGGTTACTTCCTGACAGAATTGGAAAACAGGCATCTGGAGAACATTTTTTCTCAAGCATTAAGTCAAACTAGGTTTAGTCATAATATCCGTCTGGTCATACATTCTGATTTGAAATATTTCCTTAAAACTGTACTGCAAATAAAGGAAGAGGAAGCTGACTTTTGAAAAGGTAGAATCCGACTTTCTCATATATGAGAATAGATCCTGATCCAATGGGGAACTATCCCAAAGGTGCTTTTTTTCAAGAGGCAACTGGATTTTCTAGTTTTTCTTTGAAGACGTTTCGCTTTTCATTCAAGAAGCTTCTTAGCTCTGACTGGATGGTGGAAAGCTGAAGAGGCTTCTTGGATGAGAAGCGGAACGTCTTCAAAGAAAAACCAGAAAGTCTAGTTGCCTCTTGAAAAAAAGCACCTCTGGGACAACCATGACCTGGATGACTGAGAATCTCCACAGACAAGGGGGAACTAGTTGCAAACCAAACAATGAGTTAATCTAATCCACCCTGTCATTCAGTATCCAATGCAGTTCTTATGTATATAGGAGGGCTTCAGAATCCAGCCACACTTGTTCAGAAATAAGGATACAGACAAAAAAGTCTATATATGGACTTCCTTTCAGGATCTTAAGCATGGAAAAATGGTAAGGATGAAGCATCAAATTGTAGTACATCATAGGTAATCCTAGACTTACCATTCATTTAGTGACCATTCAAAGTTAACAGCACTGAAAAAACTGACTTATGATCGTTTTTCACACTTATCACTATAGCTTGGCAACAGGTTCTTTTTTATAATGGTTTCAGTGTCTGGGGGGAATCATGTGATCACCTGTTGCAATCTTCTGACAAGCAAAGTCAGTGGGGGAGCCAGATTCACTTCACAACCATGTTAGTCACTTAACAACTGCAGTGATTCACTTAACAGCTGTGGTGAGAAAAGTCGTAAAACGGGATAAAACTCATTTAATGATTGTCTTGCTTAGCAACAGAAATATTGGGCTCAATTATGGCCGTACGTCGACGACTACCTGTACATTATATGCTTTGTAAGGCAGAATAATTCTGTACTTTTGTTGGAAGAACAATTTATAATTTCCAAATTTCTAATCCTCATAATTGTAAACACAGAGTGAGTTTTTCTTTATTCCTAGTGATGGGTTAACAGTTTTCTTTATATCTGATTCTCTTAAGTCAATTAGCAAGAAGGTATCTGATGTATTTCCGTATGTTAACAAAGAAGATTTCTATATAAGAATCCAACTACATATTGCAACAGGAAATCTGCAGTCCTAACTCCTCAATATTTAACAATTTTAAAACATTTAATTCCATAATTAATCCCTTTATTCTTCTGAACGAACATCAATGTAAATGTAATCAAAGTATATATTTATTTTAACATTTTATTTCTACAATTGCCAGGAAATCTGAGGTAATCATTTGGCTGCTGCTTTACTAATTTAATGGTATGGGCAGATCATAATAACCAGTAATAAGGCCAGTTGGATAAAATAAAAGACAGTGTCACCCTTTGTATCTCTCTCTCTCTCTCTCTCTCTCTCTCTCTCTCTCTCTCTCTCTCTCTCTCTCTCTCTCTCTCTCTCTCTCTCTCTTTTTTGCAAGAGCAGGCTAGTATTTGAAGATCATTGTTTGTGTTTTCCAATTGTTTCAGGTCTACTCTTACTAGAAATCGTTAGTCTCCCATGTATCTAATGCCATAGATACAATGAGCTGATCTTCAATGAGGTCCTCTAGAACAGGGGTGTCAAACTCAAGGCCCGGGGGCTGGATTCGGGCCACAGGATGCTTAGATCTGGCCCACGGGGCCACCCTGGAAACAGCAAAAGACCGGCCCGTGGTGCCTCTGCCAGCAAAAATGGAGCTTGGGAGGACTGCATGCATCCCTTCCAGGCCCCATTTTCGGCCACGACGGCGTCTTGCAGCCCTCTGCCAGCAAAAATGGAGCTCTGTTTTCACTGGCAGAGGGCTGCAGGAGGCCATCTCTGCCAGAAATGGGGCCCAGGTGGCATGCGTGGCTTCCCCAGGCTCTGTTTTTGCTGGCAGAGGGCTGCAGGAGGTCATCACAGTCAAAAACAGAGATCAGGAGCCAGTTTTTGGTAGCAGAGCTCTCAGACCATCACAGGTGCCCCCAACACAAGTGACATCAAGCTGGCCAGCCCACCCTGGTCATGCCCACCCCAGCCCCTGATATCAAACATAACCCTATGCGGCCCTCAATGAAATCAATTGACACCCCTGCTCTAGAATCTTTGTTCTTAGTTCAGTGAGCCAATAGTCAGAATTGCTTGTCCATTGTCCATTAATTGGTTAATTGATCACGTGCCATCCTTGTCACTGTCAACTCTTAGTGACCACATAGATAGGTTTTCTCCATGATGATGGGTCCTTCAGCTCTTCCAACAGTTCACTTATCACTACTATGACTATGTGCTTCTCCATTCCTTCTACTTTGTAATCAGGTGACCTTGGGGGAAAAGATGAAGAGAAGCTGACTAGGAAACAATCAGACAAGAGAGGCAGGGGCTCCCATTGACTTAAAAGTCAGAGAAAGAAACTTAGGAAGGACCTGTCCTAATGGATCAAGGAGTTAAAAGTACTTTCAGACTTGCAAGAATCTGTTAATGTAGCTTTACAATAAAGTAGAATTACTTCATCTAGTTATGTTTCCTGTGTCAGGTTTGGCAGCCATATTTTACAAGGAAGCTTCCAAACTGCCACATTTAGTGCCTGGGAATTTGGGAGGGAGGATTTCAGAGTGGAGTAGATGAGTAGACATAACAACATTCTTTCTCAATGAGTCAAGGACATCTTACCCTGCATCTGGATGGGGATGTCTCTAAATGGAATTAAGGATTGATTGGACCATGTGATGGACAAATGGGTGCAGGGGGATACATTTTGAATTCTCGTTTAGGATGGGAAAACCCAGAACTCTCAGATTTGGCTTTTCTCAGATGTGCCAATATGACAACTCTAATAAAATGGAACTTTGACGAATTGTCTGTCTTAGAGTTTATTGAGTTGGGGTTGTTTAGTTGGAACGTTGACAACATATGGCAGGCAGAAAATGGACAGGATATGGTTTGGATCATGATCCCTATGCTAAAACTAGGCATTCAGTTATAGATAATTCATTGGTCAGATGAATAATACACATTTTGCTTTTAGTAAAGTGATGTTTAAATATTCTATAACAATTCTGGGAGTTTAAATTGCAGTACAACTAAAGAGTGTCAAGAAGTCTGCTACAGAAAACAGTTGTAGAAAAATAATAAAGAACCACAACAAATGCATCTCCAGATAACTTTGCAAAGGAACCAGCCAGGATCGATTCATTTTACATAGCAGTGTTCATTTCTACAGCTAGCAATATATATTTTGCTTTTGAGATCCCACTAATTTTATTTTTCTGCTTAATCTGCTGCTATTCCAGCATTTGAGGTCAACTCAGCCATAAAATGACAAATCTTATAATTACAATTCTGGAGATTGTAAAGTGAATTACATACAGCTGAATGCTGGTACCTTCTTCATAATGTGTATTAGCAAGCAAACAGATGCATTTCTTAAAATTTATGTTCGGAACATACCCTGAATCTTGAATAGATGGATAATTTGCCTGCAGAAGGAAGGTGCATTTGAGAACCAGGTATTTAGTTAAGAAATTTTGTATCAAGAAATGTGTCTTTCCTTAAAATGTGGCTTATGCCTAAACACTGAATGCAGTTAAAAGATGAGAAATTATTTTCCCATGAAAGCAGTAGAAAAAAATGTACAAATCAGAAACATGTTGGTACTGACTAAAAAAACTCTCATATTTTTATTCTGTTTTTTTTTCCTTTCATATTTTCCATTTTAAATAGCCAGATGAAAACCATTTCCCTTAAATTCTAGCTTTTCAAGCATGAACGTACTATGCTTAATGTATGAGGAATGATTTTGTGGCTGTCTTTCAGGCTGGCTCAGCCTTTCTTACGTACTATTTAGGAACAAAAGAAATAGGTTGTAATTGTACAACCTTTTTCATTTATCTCATCTCACTGAGATGGAGTATTCAAAATAATATTTCAGGGGAAATTCTTGTTCCTTACTTTTTTTCCAGGCTTGTGTAATTGAGGCGTTAACATAATCCAAACTGTTTTTGTTGTGTGTGAAGTGAAGAGCCTCCACAATTTATTATCATTGTTTTCCTCTCAGATGTGTCCTTATGCAATTGATGTAGAGTCAAGTGCAACGAGTCTTTTGAAATTTCCAAATAAAGTTAAAGATGTTATTTCTTCATTTTTTTCCAGAGAAAGGAAAGATTCTCCATTCACTTTTTAAGGATGGGATTTCTCCTGGATGTCTGATAAAGTAAAAAATCCACAATAAAATGCCAATAGATAAATAACAATATAAGAGAGGAAATAAAGACAATGGAAAATCTGGATAACCAATTCCAAAACATAAACAATGTCATGCCTATCTTTTTTTAGAATTGTAAGACACCCATAGTCACTTAGTTGAGTTGGGCAGCTATAGAAATTGAATCAATAAATGAGTACATAAAATATTTTATTTTTATTTAGAGTCCATCCACTCTAACCCACAATATGGGAGAACAGACATCTTTAAAGCCTTCTGGAATACCATCAGGGTGGGAGCCATTCACATTTCAGGGAGTGTACATCCGACTACTAGGCAATGGTGAGATAAGAGAAACTTGAGCCTAGTAAGGAATGAGAACATGGCAAATGTCTCAGTAGGGACATTCTCTAGTTTCTTGGCCTGTAAAGATGAGATGGGAGAGTTGTATTTTCAGACTTACAAGATTCTATTAATATAGCATTATAACAAAGTTAGAGCTAATATTTCTCTGGATGTCCTTCTTGTCTGGACTACCTCACCAGGCTGACATCAATCTTGCATGTTTGAAAGTTTGGCCCCATTCCTGTTGCCTAGTCTATAACTTTTCGATTTGCTACCTTCCCAGATGGCTTCTGGCAAGCAAAGTCACTTGCCAACCATTTACTTTTACTGTAGTAAAAATGGTCACAAAATTGGGTCCCAATTGTGGTTGTTAGTCCAGGAGAAAAATAAGGGGTTGTAACTAAGATCATTAAAGGCCTGGAGACAAAAACACCCAAAGAATGGTTGCAGGAATTGAGTGTGGCTAGTCTAAAGAGAAGAAGGACTAGGGATGACATGATAGCAATGTTCCAGTATTTGAGAGGCCACCATAAAGAAGAAGGGGCCAATCTATTTTCCAAAGCAACAGAAGTCAAGAAAAGAAACAATGGATGGAAACTAATCACAGAGAGAAACAACCTGGAATTAAGAAGAAACTTCCTAACAGTGAGAACAATTAACCAGTGGAACAACTTGCTTCTGGAAGTTGTAGGTGCTTCATCACTGGAGGTTTTTAATAAAAGATTGGACAGCCACCTGTCTAAAATGGTATAGGGTCTCCTGCTTGAGCAGGGAGTGGACTAGAAGACCTCCTAGATCCCTTCCAGCATTATTCTAATTGATTAGGGGAACAACTGTCAGGTATGGAAAAAGGTATTCTTTAGCCCAGTCAAACTGTGTCAATAACACATTGCAAAACAAACATACCAGGTTCAATTAACATTCTGGCCTCAATATCAGAAAAGCTAATTGGGGCTCACCATCAAGGTAGAAAATTTGGTATGTCTGTACATTAGTAAGGACTAATGGATCATACTTCAACATGTCTATCATAATTTGCAATACATTACTTATATTTTATGTCTTCATAGCTTCTTCTGTGTCTTTATGTTACAGGATACAGAGAAAGAGAACAAGGCTTAGAAGGAGAAAACAAACCACAGATCTAATCCATTTCAGAGACTTTTCTGTAAGCATCAGTGAAATTAACTACCTGATTTATGCTACCAGAAAATAGCCTGTCTACTGTGTTGTACTTCATAATATAAAAGATGAGCATAAAATTATCTGCCACAATTTCAATTTAGGAAAGGTTTCAGACAGGTCCATTGATATTTCAACATGCTTAAAATGCAAAAATCAGAGAAAGTAGTTTAGGAATCAGGTAAAAGTTGACAGGCTTGTTCTGCAAAAAGAAGTCTTTTTTTTTGGGGGGGGGGTCTTCTCCATAACTTGCAAACTCAAAAGAGTGTCACTGGAGACTTCTAAAGAACCCCAAAACTGATTGATTTTACTTCAACCCATAGTACCTTAACAACTGATATTCAAAGTAGTATTCCCTCCCACCCCCTTCCAGGTTATTTGAATTTCTGTAGAAATAACTTTCATACCACTGATAACTGGCTAAATTGGGTGGGATCATTCAACAGGTGAGTGAAGGTTTAAAGCACTATAAGTTTCACGATGCAGTCTTGGGATCATTTAGTATTTGGATACCACTTAAATTCTTTAATATGTATTCATTGAGTGGGTTAACATATAGTACGTGACTCAATTTAATCTGTTTAAATGAAACATACCTGGCTCAATACAACCAGGATAAACCTTAATTTATGAATGCAAGCACTGGCTTTTCATTATCTAAGACGGGGGTGTCAAACTCATGGTGTCACGATAGCATCACATAACATATTGGGACTTTTTCCCCTTTTGCTAAACTGAGTGTGGGCGTGGCCAATGCATGATGCATCAAGCCCTCGGGCCAGGAATTTGACAGCCCTTTGCTAAGACAAAACAAGTTCACATCTGGCTTGGGGTTCTTAAGAGGCTAACATTTCCAGATGATGTCTGCCCATCTAGTCCAGATGCTCACAGAGCATTTGCTGAAGATTGTCTTCTCTTGTGAGGGACAACAAGGAAAGGCATGATTGCCATCCCAATCTGTGAGGTTGTCCTGCTCTGAAATGAAGAGGAAATTGTGCACCCTCACACTAGGCAAGAATTTTTCTACTTTCTTCTTCAAGCTCATTTAACTTGGTTTCTTTTTGAAGGTTTGTAGATACTGAGTAGTGTGGAATTACTGATAGCACCAGCAATAGCACTTAGACTTATATACTACTTCACAGTTCTTTACAGCCCTCTCTAAGTGGTTTAAAGAGTCAGCATATTGCTCCCAACCATCTGGGTCCTGATAGAAGAAATTGTCTTTTTATTCAATCGTTATTGTGTATTATATTTAATATTATTTAATTCTGCTTACTACACATTGCCTGCTTACTACACATTGCCTAATGAACTGAGATGGAAAATAAATCCATAAATTGTACTTTAGTGCAATTTGTGTACCAAATAATTAGTATTAAATGAGACCAGACAGAGTCAAACAAGCTCATTGTGCTTCAGTCTAATCCACCTTCCTGAAATATTGTACACAGAAAGTTGGTCAAGAATATGGTAAAGAATCTATCTTGAAGTTTATGAATGCAAAAAAAAAATGCCTACATGCAAGCAGTCCTTAATTTATAATTGCAATTGGGACTGGAAATCTGGTCATATGTCATTACAGTTGTAAGTTGATAAGCAAAAGTTGCAGTCGTTAAACAAACCTATTCATTTAAATGGGCTTTTTTTTTGTCTGACACTGGCAAAAAACATTGTGAATCACAGTCATGTGACTATGGAATATTGTGACTCTAAAGCTGACCCACGTGACCTGCGGGCAAGTTGACCATCTACAGACCCTAAAATACCCATGACCATTTGAAGTTATGACAGCAAAGGAATCAAATAAAGTGGTAAGTGGAGAACAATCTATAGATGTATGTAAACAAAAATGTGCCAATGTTTCCTCAACGTACAACGTTGTTGTGAAAATATAATAAGCCAATAACTCCTTGAGGACTTCCTTGAATTCAAGAGAGAACTACTGAATAAACAAAACCTGGGTGTGTTAAATTTGTCTCAATCAAATTATTTTTCTGTTTCTTCTTTTAATGAAAATATTTTTACACATGCACACCTGAAGAAACACCATTTCCTAATTGTGCAGACATATTTTATTAACTGGCTCATGTAACAATTGCAGACAGGTCTAGTACTGCTTTATAAACCCTTAGTACACTTGGAATATTGATCTACACTTGGAATATTGATCTGGTTTTGATCACCATGTTATAAAAAACAACATTGAGACTTTGGAAAGAGTGCAGAGAAGAGCAACCAAGAGGATTAGGGGACTGGAGGCTAAAACATATGATGAACGGTTGCAGGAATTGGGCATGGCTAGTCTACTGAAAAGAAGGACTAGGGGTGACATGATAGCACTGATCCAATATTTGAGGGGCTGCCACAAAGAAGAGGGGGGTCAATCTATTTTCCAAAGCAGCAGAGGGCAAAACAAGAAACAATGGATGGAAACTGATCAAGGACAGAAAGAACCAAAAATTAAGGAGAAATTTCCTAACAGTGAGAACAATTAACCAATGGAACAAAAGTTGCCTTCAGAAGTTGTGGATGCTCCATCACTGAAGACTTTTAAGAAGAGGCTAGACAGCTACTTGTCTAGAATTTGGTATAGGGTCTCTTTCATGAGCATGGGGTTGGACTAGAAGACATTTAAGGTCTCTTCCAACTCTGTTATTCTTTTATCTGTTACCTCCTAAAAACCTGCTTAAGGGTCATTCCATGTCAAGTGGTCTGATTTCAGAAAAGTGTCCTGCTCAAACATCATGGATTTCAATGAAATTTTGTGTGAACATGCACACATGTCCCCAATGAACATCGGTAAAGTGTTACAGTTGCCAATGCAATACTTGCGGAGATATAGTCATTTGTTTGACCCCATACCGCAGCCTTCTACAGTAGAACTCTGAGGTTCCAGCAACTTTGAGACATAATATCTCTGGCAATATTTTGTTGAGAGAAACAAAACTTGGCCATCTTGTACAACTTGTTGTGCTCTATTAAACAAAATAATAACAACATTCTCATGAGCAATCTCCATCTAGATAATTTGGAGCAAAGTTAGCCAAAAACATAGTGGCTCGAAAAAAGGTTAAAGTTTGGCTTTTTATATCTCTGGAAGGAAAGGTATGATAAATGTGAAACTTTGTGATTAATAACTTAGCAACACAGGGTTTCCGAATATAAAATTTCATTCTCCTACTGCTTTCCAATAGTTCACAAATTGAGTGTAAAGTTGACATTTTTTATAAAAATGCCAAAAATAGGGTATTTTCAGCCCACTTTTACGAAAAAAGACCTTCTGGAAACTCTTGTTAAATCATTCTCATTAGAAAGAGCATGTTTCAGACCCCCTAAAAAAGTAGGGTTGGTTTTTCATCGCTGACGTATAAAGCCCTAAAAATAGGGGCTGACCACAGCTTGGGAGTTCTCCATCATGATGTCCAGTGCCAAGATCAGAGATTAACCCATCATCAACAGTGTTCTAGGGATTGTATCTAGGGATTGTATCCTCCTGTCCCGGGTTCATCTTCCTGAGACATGTTTTACACCTCCTGAAATGCTGAGTGTCTTTGGTTGGACAGCTCCAGAGAAGCAGGACCCAGGACTTCTGCCACACAGTCCCTTCACTTCTTGTTTCTTTTAACGGAATAATAAAGTTGGAAGAGACTTTGGAGGCCTTCTAGTCCAACCCCTTGCTCAAGCAGGAGACCTTATACAATTAACAATTAATAAACAGTTGTCCAATCTCTTCTTAAAAACCTCCAGTGTGGAAGGTTTAAAACCTCCTTTAAAACACTGGCAATGAAGCATAAAAAGATGTTGACGCTTTTGGAAAAAGTGCAGAGAAGAGCAATTAAAATGATTAAAGTCCTGGAGACGAAAACACATGAAGAACGGTTGCAGCATTTGGGTATGGCTAGTCTAGTGAAAAGAAGGACAAGGGGAGACATGATAGCAGTATTCCACTGTTGGAGGGGCTGCCCCAAAGAAGAGGGGGTCAACTTATTGTCCAAAGCACCAGAGGGAAGGACAAGAAACAATGGATGGAAACTAATCAAGGAGAGAGGAACCTAGAACTAAGAAACTTCCTAACAGAACAATTAATCAGTGGAACGGTTTGCCTTCAGAAGATTAGGTTAGGACAGAACAGAACAGAATAGAACAGAATAGAATAACAGAGTTAAAAGGCACCTTGTAGATCATCTAGTCCAACCCCCCACCCAAGCAGGAGACCTACACCATTTCTGACAAATGGCAGCCCAATCTCTTCTTGAAAGCCTCCAGTGATGAAGCTCCCACAACATCCGAAGGCAAGCTCTTCCATTGGTTGATTTTTCTCAGTGTCAGAAAAATTCTCCTTATTTCCAGGTTAAATCTCTCCTTGATCAGTTTCCATCCATAATTCCTTGTCTGGCCTTCAGGTGCCTTGGAAAATAGCTTGACCCCCTCCACTCTGTGGCAGCCCCTCAGATATTGGAAGACTGCTTTCATTTCTCCCCTGGTCCTTCTCTTCACTAGACTAGCCAAGCCTGTAACTGTAACTGTTCTTCATATGTTTTAGTTTCCATTCCCTAATCATTCCGGTTGCTCTTCTCTGCACTTTTTCTAGAGCCTCAATATCTTTTTTATTGTGTGGTGACCAAAACTGGATGCAGTATTCTAGGTGTGGTCTTACTAAGGCTTTATAGAGTGGTATTAGTACCTCAC
>JANHFL010001696.1:221717-234502 GCA_032468155.1 Oxyrhabdium leporinum | reverse complement strand
CCTCTCTGTGGCAGCCCCTCAAATATTGGAAGACTGCTATCATGTCTCCCCTGGTCCTTCTCTTCACTAGACTAGCCTCTCACGCTAATATCTGAGTTGCCTCTTACACCTCTGGAATGCATCCCCTCCCTCCTGGGGATCCACATACTCAACACATTCCATCACAATTAGTATTGTTGAATTGTGATTTTTGATTTCTAAATTTCCAATGCAGAGGTATTTAACCACAGGCACCTCTGCATGTGGCTTTGGCAATGCTCCTGGACTGCTGTTATACCAATGTGTTCTTGTGCCATCCACTGCATTGGAGAGCTCAGTTGCTTTCCTTCCAATTCAGCTGTGGCACAGGAGGAATTTTCAAATTCCTAGCCCTTCCTATGGATGGGGATTCTTATCCTATTCTCTCCCCCCCCTCCCGGCTTTTCAGCTTTTCATCCTTACAGCTGAGCTAAGGTACTTTTTCATTCACCTCTTTAAAATGAGCATAGTTCTCCCCATCTCTAGAGACCAGTTGTTCTATAAAGATCTTGCAGCATCACGAAGAGCATTATGACCACCAGTTTTATTTTTTATTTTTACTCTTCTACTGGCTGAAAGGTGAAAGTGGAAGCAGTATGCTCCATCCCATATTTGGGTAGACCAGGTTGCCCTGATAAGACTGGTCTCACCAGAAAAAACACTTAATCTTTCCCCTGATACAGCTGACCAAGTGAGGAGAGGCCATGGCTTAGAGGTTAATACATCTGCCTAATATGCAAGTGGCCTTGGTTCGATTCCCAGAAGGGTATGGCTAGCTGATGAGAGCTTGAAATAGCTATACTAGTCTCCCCCTTTATTTCTTTGTTGGGTAAATTTAAATTTAACACAAAAATAGTTTGTCATGAAAGCGACTGCCTATGAAGGCTCCTGGATTGAGGTTGAAAGGCGAAAATGGAAGTAGTATGCTCCATCCTATAATTGGATAGACCAGGTTACTCTGATGGACCGGTCACACAGGAAAAAACACTTCTACCAGCTAGTTACAGGAAGTGTTGGTTGACTTAAAATGGATGTGACGATGACACTTGCAGGACGATGGCAAATTTGTTTGTGAGAGTTGGGGAATACAAATGATGTCTGTGTGGAAGAACCATAAAACTCTGGGCATTTATGCATTCTGAGTATTTATGAGCAGTTTTGTACCTTCCATGCCCATCTACAAAAGTTAGGACATAAATCTTACCCAACATAAAATGTGGTTGAAATCTAAAATTACTGTAGCATTGGGATACTCAGAGATAGGAGGTGTGCTCCTTACAGCTAAAGATCAAAGGGAGTCATGCGGGCCTATTCCAGCGGCTAGACCCCTTTGGAGTGAACACAAATCAGCAAAGGCCTTTCACAAAAGGAGACACCCCTGTAGATACAGCTCTCCAGCGTATCAAAGACACCAGAAGCAAAACCGCCTAAAGCAAATTAATGAAAGAATTTCCCTTCTGTAGCATAACCCTCAAGTTACACAAAAGCCTGTGAAGTCCAAACTTTGAAAGCAACCACTGAGATTTCAAGCAAAGACAAGAGAACTCAGACAGCTAGCCAGAATTCCTTTTGCTAGCTCACCGGAAACCGATAAGTCTAGGGAAATTATCTGCCAATTTATTTTTCAGTTGTATTGAAAGTGATAGATATATTTCCTTGTCATGCTAAAAGGGCAAAGAGATAAAACAACTAACCATGAGACCTCTTGCAAGAAGAGCCCATAATATACACTGACCTACAGAAAGAAATTAAATTAGTAGAACGGATGCTCCACCCCATAGGTTTTCAGCACCAGCCTGTATTTGACAGGGAGGGGTTCTTTTTCAGCCATGGTATCTTCTTACATTTAAAAAAAAAATATTCAAAAAGTTAAAATACAAACTCCAAAACAAAACAGAAAAGTTTCCCCCCCTCCAAAAAAACAACAACCCGACAACAACAACCACTAAAATCGGACAAAGACATTAAAAAAAAAAAAAGGTATCTTCTGTTAAAACGACTTCAGGGTCATCCTATCCCATAGGTGAGAAATTGTTTGCAGGGGGAGATTTGAAAAATAGTAGAAGGAATGCAGATCAAATATTTCTGTGAGTGAAACGTGACTTGGAAAAACGTTTGACTCGGATTTCATCTTTCAAGCAGGATGCTGCTATTTCCCTTGTTCACCAATTATGTAGCCGGTAGATAGTGGTGCCAGTTGAATGTTAAAGTGTCAATCCATAAAGAGACAAAAACAGCAAGGCACTGGGAATTTAGTGGTGAGGAAGTAAGTAACTATAAAGCACCAGAGCACTCAGTAGTGCAACCTCTTCCAACGTGAGTTCTTCCTGAGTTGGAGATCACAACTTACATTGGTACAGTCAATGGTCAGGGATGAGCGATTGATTGTGTGTCTTCAAGTCATTTTTTTTTCACTCCTAGCAACCACATGGATAAATTTTCTCCATGAAGCCAGGGATGATGGGAGCTACAATCCACAACATCTACAGAAAGACTCGTTGGAAGAATATTTATGTTAAAAACAAGGGCTGCTTCTTTGCATCATAGCAAGATGGGGGCCTCCATGCAATCCATCATGAGGAAGACACATCCTATAATCATAGAAGGTCAACGGTTCATCCGAACTAGACATCCATTGATGAACATAATGCTGTTGATACTGTTAAATAATTGTGTCCCCCCCCCAAAAAAAAACCAACTATTGTAAGAGCTTCAAATCCATCATGTCATAATTGAAAGCTTTAAAAGGGGGCTGGGTAAGACCAAAAGCCCAAGGGTTACATGGATCTCTGTGGAAATTGTTCATTAATGTTATGAAAAATATAAGTGCATTAAGCTTTCACTGCATTTATGGAGTACGCATCTGCTGTATTTAAAATCAAAATCAAAACAACAACACATAACCTCAACTTCCTCTCCCCCCCCCCCCAAATCTCATACATTACCACCACATTCCCTGTGACCTTGCAAAAGGAACAACTAGGTTTTTCTTCTTGAAATGAAGGGCAAGGAGTTTATCTGGCTGTTTTTAAGCCTTTTTTTATTTTTATTTTTTTTTAAGACTTAAAGGACATATTTTATTAGGGCATCAAAAGTGGCTAGGAATCACGGGCTCCTAGCTCAACAGCACAGTTCTGAGAAATGTACATTTAGAGCAAAACACAAATAGTAGGTCTTTGGCAGGGGTGCTTTGAAGCCACCACTGACCTCAGAAGCTGTGTGCTACAGTATATATAAAGTTGTGTTCCTCAGTACAGAGTCACAAGTTCATCTCATGATGGTGAAGCAGTTTTTGCTGGTGTGAAGAAGCTACATCTTGAAACTGTTCTTTCCTGTATGGTACTTTGAAGTAAGGCTTTAGATTTAGATTAGAACAGAGTTGGAAGGGACCTTGCAGGTCATGTAGTCCAACCCCCACCCCCCCAAGGAGAAGACCCTACACCATTTCTGCTCAAGTCTCTAGATTTAGATTAATTAGATTAGATTAATTAGATTAGATTAGATTAGCTTTCCTTGCTTTGTGGAAACTTACAATACAATTCTTTAGATAAGCCACTCATTTTCTGTTGTAGAGGTCTCATATTTTTGTTAGTAGCAAGTGGTTAGAAGGAAAAGAGATTTAGGATTTGGGGCCTTTTTTTTTTTTTTTTTAAAAGCAATTTCACTGAGCAACATAGTTGGAAATACAGGCCTATGGGCAAAAGGCAGAGCCAACCTGGTTATAGAAGCCCTTTGCAAATGCTTTGTCAGAGAATGGAGGGCAGAGGATTGTTGGTAATTAAATTGCAAAGGGGACAGAAAATAATGCTAGTGAACTCAGGGGAAAGCTGCCTTCCCCCACTTTTCCCTTTAAGCCGTTTTCCCTTTAAGCCATTCTTGAAGTCAACTCATATTCTTAGCCCTTCCTTCTCCACTGCAATAGGAAGACTGAGTGCACAACGCTAGGAGATCACGACTTTGGGATTTAAAGCTATCACCCCTTCCCCTCAAACAAATGAGAAAGCACCCCCTCCAAATGCATTTAAGATGGTTTATTACATTTTGAAGTGAAGTAATACACATTAGTAGAAAAAGAGGAGGAGGCTTCCCTTAAGTTCTAACATTTCTTAAGGACACTATCAACTGTGTTGCTTAAGGCTACTTAGCAATTTCACGGCAAAGCCGAGCACGGCCGACTTTCTGATTTGTAGCTTAGCCCCTTAGCCATTATCCCATGAATCTGACTAATCCTTCAAAATAAATAAGTAAATCTAAGCTGGTGACTGTCAACATACCCTATGGTTGTGAATTCAATAATTTAAATGAAGCATTATGCATTCATGAAACACAAGCCCAAAAATTATCCTGGGAATACATACCTTTGTGTTTCCAAATTGAAAACTGCTGGAAGTTAGAAAGTTAAAGAATCTTTCCCCTTCTTTCCCCTTTTGGGTGAATTTTTCTCTATTTATCTCCCATCATGTTCAACCAAGTCTTTCACAACTGCAGCTGTTTGTCTGAAGCATCTGCTTAAGGGTCTGACTGCAAAGATGGCATTCTTTAAATTGTTGGTCTTGAGGGACCCCCTTTTTTTTCACACTGCTTCACCTGTATTACACCTATGGCATGATGTATAGATGCCGGGAATCTTTCACTCCAACAGTTACAGGCTGATTTTGTTCAAAAATAAACGGTTTCTTTGTAAAGCCAGAAGAACAAAATAGCTATGTATTCCATTTCAAGGCAGTGTGGCATTTTACTACATGCTTTATATGGCATTTGGTAAGGTGATTTTTTTTTTAAATGTTTACACCAGGGATTAGGTTTTTAAAATCAACTTCTAGTTCCTTCCTGGAAAGCTTGTAACATAAAGAAGATAATTAGTTCTGTAAGACAGCTAGATGTTAGCTGGGAGAATCTGCAATATGAAAAAATGTTTTCCTTTCCTTAATGCCTTAAACCCCAAGTAGCCTAAGAGGGTGGGGTTTTGTGGGGAGGGGGGTTGGCTTCAACTTAACTGTGCAAAGAATAACATTTGCAGAGAGGCATGCCTGAAGAATTTCCTTCATCATTCTCTGTTTGCTGAAATTATTCCCCTGTAATCTTCTGCAAGAGTTTCACTGCTGGGTTGGGTAACCGAGTATTGATTATCCAAATGTTCCAAATTTCAGTGTTGTGTGTACAAGATAATTTCATTATCTGGCTTTGTTTAAATGATAATTTTGTTTACCTAGTATATTACTGCATTTAATTTTGCAAACAGGCTTCTGCACAATTCTGGGTGGCACTTGCGCATTTGGGCTAATTCTCAATGCTTTATCATGGCTAAATTCTAATTGCTCCCACTTATATATTATGCAATAATATACTATATGAATTCAGGGCTTCTGTATATTCAGTATAAGAATGAAGGAGAAATTCCCTGATAGTGGAATAGCTTGCCTTCAGAAGTTGTGGGTGCTCCATTCCTAGAGGTTTTCAAGAAGAGATTGGACAACCATTTGTTTGAAATGGTATAAGGCAAGGGTGTCAAACTCAATTTCATTGAGGGCCACATCAGGGTTGTGTTTGACCTTGGGTGTGTGTGTGTGTGTGGCCAGGATGGACATGGCCAGCATGGCGTCACTTGTGTCGGGGAGCGCCTGTGGTGGCCCGAGTGCTCTTCCAGAGAAAACAGGCTCCCGAGCTCCATTTTCAGCTTTGATGGCCTCCTGCAACCCTCTGCCAGCAAAAATGGAGCTCGGGAGGGCAGCACACAGCTCTCGGGAGCTCCATTTTTGCTGGCAGAAGCACCGCAGGCCAGTCCTTCGCTGTTTCCAGGGTGGCCCCGTGGGCCGGATCTGGCCCTTGGGCGTTGAGTTTGACACCCCTGATATAAGGTCTCCTCCTTGAGCAGGGAGTTGGATTAGAAGACCTCCAAGGTTCCTCCCAATTCTACTATTCTGTTATTCTGTATTGTTTGTATTGATTATAGCCATATGAAAATGCAAAGATATAAGGAAGGAGGAAAAAGGGAGCAAAATGCATTTTCCTTGCCATTTCTTAGTTCAAGGCAGTTCCTCTCCCTGTGTATCTCTGATTTCAAATAAAATAGCATTATGTTTTGATCAGCAGGCTTTCTGTTGGCTCTAAATCATTTCTGCAAGATTAACTGAACCTTAACCTACCCTTCAGGCCTGTTGCAAGATAGCTCCCTGCAAGGAGAATCGGGCAGCTGGTATTTTTCTTAAGACAATCCCTCCCCGCCATCACCACACTGCTGTATTGCCCAGTTCAGTGACAGCTCCAGGCCAAACTTGGATGATCTTGGAAAAGCTAAATAGAGTTGAACCCAGTTATCATTTAGAAGACTGTAAGGAAATCCCAGAAGTGTAGGCTGGGTTGGGAAGTTGAAAAATAAATGAAATGAAATAATAGTCTGAAAAAGGCAACCACAAACTACTTCTGTACTGGTGTCAAGAAAGCTATATGGATGTGTCAAGCCTGACTGAAGGGAGTTGTTATTTTATTTTATTTTTATTTTAAATAGCCCACTAGATTATAATCTGTACTGAAGGACAAACTACGGTAAGTCTTCCTTTTGAACATATTCAGTCTAAACCTGGTTTAAATACAAGTAGATTATCTGAAAAAAGAGAACATGAACTCTGAAAGCATACTTTAACAGTGAACTTCTAGGAAGCAAGCGTAGCAATCAACTGATCACAGTCCTACCAAAGTAATTATTTAATATTATATCCCCCTTAAGTTTCAATGATGATGGTGGTGGTGGTGGTGGTGGTGCTGGCAGTGATGTTTCTTGTAGTATATTTATTAAACTATACCAGGAAGAGCACTCCATAGGTATGGCACCACTATGCCTACCACTCTGTCCCTGGTAGACATCTACCATAATAATTCCCTTCAAGTTGGTGCCACAATCCACTCCCAAAGAACAGTAGCTGTTCCATCTTGCTTTGTCTCCTAAGCTCATATGCTCAAAGCCTCCCTACTCTTCTGTACTCCAATTTTCCACTATCTTCAATCCACCAAAGTCAGAATTTCATGCTCTTCCCAACCAATAAGTTGCCATCACTTTTCTCCTGGTATTAACATATTGATCACTTAGCACAGTATATTTTAGAGACCATGAATCTTCATGTAAATCAGTCTGAAGAGAATATGATTTCATTAGCAATAGCAATAGCAATTAGACTTATATATCACTTCTCAGTGCTTTACAACCCTCTCTCTAAAGGGTTTACAGAGTCAGCCTATTAACCCCAACAATGTGGGTCCTCGTTTTATCCACCTTGGAAGGATGGAAGGCTGAGTCAACCTTGAGACTGGTGAGATTCAATCTGCCAAATTGCAGTCAGCCGGCAGTCAGCAGAAGTAGCCTGCAGTACTGCGTTCTAACCACTGCGCCACCACGGCTCTTTAATTAATTAATTAATTAAACCCATGCTTAAATCCTTTGGCTGTGTTCAGATTATGGGTCTGAATTTCTCCAGTTTCTAGTATGCCAGAACTGTTATAGAGAAATCAAACAGGACTTCTGAGTATTATAAACTTCAGGCTCTCTCACAAGGCAATCCTCCATAAATATTCTCAGAAGTAATCAGCATTAAGCCCAAAGAGATATTCCCAGATATGTGCACATAGGACTACAACCTTAACTAAGCGCTTTGATATTTCTTCAGTCAACTCCCTGGACGCGCTTTGCTAGGCAATGGCACTCCTGCAGACCAGGCGTATCCTTGATTTAGCTGCTCATTTCTTCCAGCATCATTTACATGTGATTACGCTACTTGTAACCAGAGGTTGCATTTATCATATGAAAGCCCAAACACAGTTCTTTGACAAGTTACATTACTTTAGGAGCACTTCAAAAGAAGCATCAGTAGTTCATGCCTAATTATTCCTGCATTAGTTAGGTGATTCATCAGATCTGATTATGTTTGCATAATGAATTTACCAAATCCATATAAATTAGTGAGATTCATTCTATATAGGTCCTTACAATTCAGCCATGTGTTATTTGTTTTCATCTCACCTTCCCCCATTCTTTTTTTTTTTTTAATATAAGCTAATTAGCCCAAATCATTTGTATTTGCAAAAGGGTTTGCAACACACATAAGGAATGATGAGCTTCTAAGTAAGTAAATGAAAATGCATGCAGCCTACATTAATTGTGACAGAGGCTTCATAAAGCATTAATATCTTTCAGCTATCTCCGTTTTCCGTCATAATAATAGGCCTAATTGAGATGAGTGGATAAAACAATGCTGAGCCCATTACTAATGATGCCGCACATGGATTTCTAAATGAACATATTTAGGCGGCGTTTCAGTTTCTGAACCAATGCCTGGAAAACAATATTTTATTTCTGGTTGCAAAAAAAGAGACCCCTTTTCCTCGGAATTCTAAAAAATGCTTTTCCCTTGACTACGTTTCCTGGCATCGGTGGCTTTCAAGTAATTCTTCAGGGTGAACACTGGCAATCTTAAAGAAAAGATAAATAAGGATGAGGCAGGATTCTCTGAAATTCAACCCCTGCTATATCAAAACTTTTCAAGGTTCAGTATTAATGTCAGCATTATTGGGCCCTTCCAAGGCCATCTTCAGCAGGGTGTCATCGCCAACTGTGGCTTCCAGCTGTTGCAGCTGTTCCTTCTCCTTATTGATCTGCAAAAAAATGATGGAGGCTAAAAAAAAAATTACAATAGAAGGAGCCGTAATTGTCAATTGCTCTCTGCCTGGCAATTGTATGAATTGGGCCCAGAAGGAGAAGGTAAGCAGAAAGTGGCAACTGTAGGGAATTACAGCACGACACCAACTCACATATAAGAGGAAGCGGGAAGCTTCTGATGTTAAATTTATTCGCAGTTGTATCTGCCACATCCTCTTTTCAGACTGCACCCAGGTGGGTAGTAGGTTATTTGAAATAAAATTAGCAGGCCAACATGTATCTGTCTCTAGACATGTTGTGGTAGGTGATGTCCTTGCTTTGCAAATGCCAGAAACCCCAGCTGTTTGGAGCTATAGGTTGCAATACTTTCATTTCCTTAGGTCATTATTAGAATCTGCTTTTTCCTATATCCTTCATCTATACAAACATATTGTATTTAGAACATATACTATGAAAGCATCTCATGAGCTCCACTATGTAGCTCTTACTGGTGTTTGTTTTCAACTATAATAGAAATCAAGAGCCAGTTTAGTATAATGGTTAAGGCATAAGGCTAGAAACTAGGAGACGGTGAGTTCTAGTCCTGCCTTAGGCACAAAATCAGCTGGGTGACCTTGAACCAAACGCTAGGAAGGAGAGATCATGGCAGACCACTTCTGAAAAACCTTGCCAAGAAAGCTTCAGGCAGTCTCTGAGAATCAAACAGAACTGAATGGAAGGGGGGGAAAAAAGATAATACTTACAACAATTTGTTTAGTGACATTCAAAGATACAACAGCACTGAAAAAAGTGACTTGTGATCGTTTTTCACACTTACGACCGTTTCAGCATCCTCATGGTCATGTGATCAAAATGCAGACGCTTGGCAACTGGTTCTTATTTATGACTGTTGCCATATCCCGAGGTCGTGTGATCCCCTTTTGTGACCTTCTGATGAGCCAGGTCAACGGGGAAGCCGAATTCACTTAACAACGGGGCTACTATCTTATCAACTGCAGTGATTCACTTAACAACCGAGGCAAGTAAGGTTGTAAAAGAGGGCAAAGCTCACCCAACAACAACATAGATTTGGGGCTCAGTTGTGGTCACAGGGTTATTTTAAAGAAAGAGTTAATTAACCAACAGAAGAGGGTGTTGACTTGAGAATGATTGAATATTGCTTGCCAAATCTGAGTCACGCTGTGCTAGTTATAGAATCAGTTTCTCTCTGGCAGTTTCCCTTAGCCAGCAAGTAGAAATCTGGAAATCTCTATGGTAATTACCAGGATAGAGAAATACAGTCTGGGTCCTTCTTCTGGTTTCAAATATAGATGTATAAAACAGGTGGGGAAGAGGCGAGGGATCAAAACAGCCACAGATAGAAGCGTATCTTGTCAATCTATAAAAATGGGGAGAATTTTTTTTTTTCTATGTACACGTGGATTTTGTACGTGCTTTTATCCAGAAAAAAAATATGATTTGAAGCTCACTAAAATGGGTCAGAAAAAAAGACAGCTTTGCCAAGGTGCTAAATGCTTCCCTTCACTCAAGCATTGTAATGCCACTTTGTTTTCTTGAAATTGTTTTAACAGAAATGCTTTCAGCTCGCCCTAGTCAGAATAATTCAATTTAGCAATGGTTAATCTAGAAATCAGTCCTTTTACAGCAAGCAGTAAACAATACACTGAAGTTGATTTAGAGATTAAAAACTTCAAAAACTGAGGCCGGCTCACGAATAGAAAATGTGCATGGAACTTAATTGAACTGGTATTAATAGGATTTCCGGAAATGATGGTTGAAAAGGAGAAAAAGAAAATTCTGTTTGATAATAGAATGTCACACAAGCAAGGCTAGATTGTCAATTTTATCTACAGTCCATTTCAGTTCCCCAGAAACTCAATTTCCCTTAAAAAGCAGAACTTTCCTTGTGTTTCCTTTGAAACTTTCAGGTTTGTTTGTTTTTATTATGTGTAGTCCCATCCCCCCCCAAAATCAATAGTGGTATCCCAAAATTTGGACAAGTAGGCAATTTAAATGATAAATGGCACTCCAAGCCATTTATTAGTGTAGAAGAATGAATTAGGCTGCTTTCCATAAAAAGGCAAGGCAAATGAAAGTGAGAGTGTCTATGAGATTTGCAAATGGAGTCCAGAGGCAGATTCAGCAACCAAGTTTATTGGCTGAAAGCTACACAGGAAGTGATAGTATGCTGGGGAATGGAAAAGAGGAATATCTACCTTTTTAGATAGGCAGCCTGACTTTCAAATACCAAATCTTCCACTGAGTATCTGATTGAGAAGCATCTATCACTTAACCTATTGATTTAGCTTTTTCACCTTTGGATGAACCTTAATTGCTTAGCATTTACATCTTGTTAGATTTACAGATGGTTAGAGGCATTTGCAAGAAAAATGTCAGAGGGCTCAGAAAACAAGTTATTCTCCCTGCCACCCCTTTGCTCTGTCTATCTGAAATCTCTCCTGCTTTGAACATACAAAGACTAACTCAGTGGTTCTCAATCTTTTCTTCACCACATACCTCCTTTAAATAGTTTTTTTGTGGCCGTGGACCACCAAGACTTAACTCAAGATTTAAATCATATTTCTTCAAGCCTTTGTGGACCCTGTCTGATGACATCATGCCCCACCAGGGGTCCGCAGACCACAGGTTCAAGACCACTGGACTGGATGACTGTAGGAATGAATCTTAGTTATTTTTGAAAGTAGGCTGAGTATTTGAAAAAAGATGGCAAATTCGCATAGTATGGAACAGGCTGAACATGGCACATACAAGTTTAATTTATGCATCCGATATTCAGCCTTTCCCCCCAATGAACTCAGATAATAAGTATATCAGTAGCAGGTGTCTTGGGTGCCATCCCAGGAACACCACTTCAACTCCATAAAAATCACCGTAAGTCAATTGCAAAAGGCAGCTTTACTTGGAAAAACTTGCATCCTGCAATGAAGCATCTAACACCTTCAAACAACAATATCTGCCTATCCTATGTAGGCCCTTGGAAAGTGATGGGTTTATAAAAATCAAAACAACGGTTTGATAAAAATGCCAAATCCAGTCTAAACATCTGGATTACCGTGAGACCAGCTACAATAATACATGGGGATGCCTTTGAAGAACATCTGAAAATTCAACTGGTCCAGAATGCAGTGGAGTGGGCAGTTATGGGTGCTTTTATTTGAGGCATGTGACAACTCTGCTCTGCAAGTTGCATTGGTTGTTAGTATACTTCTAGATTCAATTCAAGTGATCTTTGAGGCAGGCCAAGTTACTCGCTAGACTGCCTCTTCCTAATTGTATCTACTGGTCCTGTTAGATCCAGCAGGAGAGACACGCTCCAAATCCAATCTGTTGGACAATGTCAACCCTGGAAAATACTTCTTTTTTTTTCTGTTGGGGCAATCCCCCTCACCAGAACATCATTCCTTCAGAGATTAGATTGACCCGGATTCTACTGGCACCCCAAAAGCTCTTCAAGATCTGGTTTTGTTACTGAGCCTGAGAGACACTCTCTCCCTCCCTCCCCCCTCTCTCCCTCTCTCTCTCTCTCTCTTTGTGTCTGTTTAAACCCATATGGTTAGATAGTGGGTATTGTCAAGTCCTTCCCTCTGTCTGTGCATAATAATCTCTATTTGGCTATGGTTTTATCAGTAGGTGATATTATTTTGTGAATCCCAAAATGCATGTAGATATACAGTAGAGGAGAAAAGGTGGCAACACAGAAGGATAAAATCAAACTAGAACTAAATATGCTCATGAATAGATGGTGGATAGAGGTAGCACAAACCGGCATCTTGTCAAATTTTTATTTCATGATGTACAAACTATGAACAAACTCCTTTCTCAGATGAAGTTACTCTTTTGCAAACAAACATCAAAACGCAGATGCATCATTTCACCAGTTCAATATATTTATTTCTGACATGCCATGTCTACAGTTTACATACAATCTGTAATTGGTTTTCTGTTTTTTTTTCTCCTGAAAGTATCAACATCAGTGAAAGGAGGGGAGATCATATTTAATATAACACTCTTAGCAAGGTTAGCTACTTACTATTCCCCTCATTTGCAGTGGAGATGCTAATAACCCCTCTTTCCTGGATTCAATTGCTTTCCAAAC
>JANHFL010001696.1:201772-221617 GCA_032468155.1 Oxyrhabdium leporinum | reverse complement strand
TTTCTTTCTTTCTTTCTTTCTTTCTTTCTTTCTTTCTTTCTTTCCATTCTCCCCCCCATTTTTGCAAACAACGGATCATTTGTGGTGGCTGGAAAAAATGAGAATTCCATAGGACCTTTTTACATAAACACTTTCCTGAAATCTTTAAATCATTTTTCTAAAGAGAATTATATTCTTCAGTAAGTTAGTTAGTTGCTCTGTTAGGACAGTTGATTATTCAATTAGTTATGGCAGATCAGGGAATGAGTTTTAATTTAGTTTCTATGTGGATATTCTGGAGAAAGATGCAGAAAGAAAAGAAATCAGATAGGAAAAGTCTACTCTAGCAAACAAAAACATTTGTCGGATGTGCTTAGCATTTTGAAATACAGGAATCAGCTGAAGTTGCTGGAATCACAATGACTGTATGGCACTTCAAATCCTGAGATTGGTAATTCTCTACATCAGAGATGTCAGGCTCAAGGCCCAGGGGCCAGATCCAGCCCGCAGGGTGCTTAAATCTGGCCCGCAGGGCCACTCTGGAAACAGTGAAGGACCGGCCTGCGGTGCCTCTGCCAGCAAAAACAGAGCTCAGGAGGGCAGAATACGGCCCTCTCGAGCTCTGTTATCTCTTGCAGAGGATTGCAGGAAGTTGTCGCAGCCAAAAATGGAGCTCGGGAGCCCGTTTTCACTGGCAAAATGCTCGGGCCACCACAGGCACCCCTGCCACGAGTGACATCGAGTTGGCCACATCCACCCCAGACCAACTAATGATGAGTACCAAGGTACTGCCTGCACATGATCCAGAAACAAAATACACCGGGTATGGCCAAGAGCTTCTCCTATCAATAAGTTGAGTAAATATGTTTGAATCACACTTGATTGAACTCATCCAAACCACAGATCAAACGTGCCTAGCAGGGGAGTGGGGTGTTAGAAACTCAAGCTGGCATGTGATTGAAGTCCCACTGCATATTTATCACTACATGCTTGACCTAATGAAGATATGCTTGATGAAGTCAGATATAACTATTCTCCTTCACCAGCAACATCTACTTATAGATGCCAACAACCCTTTTGATATTTGATATTCAAATCTTTTTGCCCTGCTGAGGTTACAATAACCTCTCACTGATAAATTATTTCCAGGAAAGCAGTGTTGGCAATTTTCCCCTCCAAGATATAATCAGAAAAGAAACTATATTATTTCAGATTATACACATTTTAGATACAGCCCTTCCTGAAAGGAAATACTCCTCTGTAATTATTGCTAAAAGAGCAAATCTCTCCCTTCCTGGAACAAGGGCCTATTGGAAGGATGCCAGTGGAAAATAAGTGAGTCTTGCTGCAATAGGAACAGTTATGCTGGATGAACTTGCAGATATTATATACTGCACTTCTATGTAAAAATACATTCTGCATATTACATTCTTTTTTTAAAAAAAAAAGATTTTATTGATTTTCTGTTGTTTACGTTTTGTTAGTGCTTAATAAACATCGTATTGTTGGAAGAAATATCCTTCTGGGTTCAGTTCCAAGTGGGAAGAAAGACACTGGAAGCATGGAGACTGCTTGGAAGGATGGTTTTTAATGGTGGACAGCAGGACCACATGGTTTGAGGTGTCCTGAACAGAAAAGGGGATCACATGGTTTGAAGATCTTGGGTGAAGGAAAAAAAGGGTCAAAGATGCTGAGAATCCCCTGGTGTTATACCCTCTCTGACTTTGAACTTCCTGGGGCACAGGAAGAGTATCCTGATTGGTTGTCAGACTCCCATGGGGAGTCTGGTTGAAGCTTGGTTGAATCTTGCTGGGTGATGTAATCTTCCCAGGTGCCATCTGCTGAGATGGGTAGAGGGCTAATCCTATCATGTCCTGATGTCTTAATCCCATCACCCTGGAGCTGAAAGGGGGGAAGGGAGTTGCAGGAAGCTGCTTTGCCTTTATAAACATGCTTCTCCTTTTCTCATCCAGGGAAATATAATATTCTGCCTTTTTAGTATGTCCTAAAATATTTTACTTTTCCAGGAAAGGGGTGGGTTTTAACTTCCAACAGTATTGTCTGGGTTATTTAATTTGCTTAACAATACAGATTACATTCTTAATCTCCACCTCTTTTTTACCACCACTGGTAAAATAAAATCCATGTTTGAAAATATTTTGTGTCTTCTTTCTGTTTAGTCTTCAGCGTAAGTCTGTCTATTTCTGCACAATCTAGTATCTTCCTAATTATCTGTTCATCTCGCGGCATTTCTTCATTTTTCCAATACAGTGCAAATATAATTCTCGCTGCTGTTAAGATATGCAATATTAAATATATACTTTGTTTATCAAGTTTTTCTGATGTTATACCTAATAAAAACAGTTCAGGTTTAAGGTCTACATGTTTTCCTATCATCTTTTCTAACCACTTATGTATTTTTGGCCAAATGTTTTTTGCTTTAACACAGGTCCACCACATATGTGCCTGTTCTTTGGTTATATTTTCAACATTTGCTAGACATTTTTTTAAACATTTTGGCTAACGTTGCAGGTGGTAAGTGCCATCTATAAAACATTTTACATAAATTTTATTTATGAGAAGTTCATTGTCAATTTATAATTACTTTCCCATAGGTTTTGCCATTTCTCTAATTTTATATTATAAACATTTTTTTTTACCCACTGTGTCATTGTGTCCTAGATATTATATACTTCACTTCTACATAAAAATACTTCTGTGTATTACATTCTGTGGGTCCATATAAACAAATACTATTTATAATTGACCACCATCCTGTCTTAGTTATACATTTGTTTATTTCTCCTGCCCATCAGTCAATTTTTTTAATCAATTTTATTACAATCATGGAACTGCACCATAAACAGAAGCATTAAAAACAATAATAACAATAAAAAACAAAATTAGAATGGAATGGAATGGAATGGAATAGAATAGAATAGAATAGAATTGGAATTGGAATTGGAAAGGAAATGGAATAGAATAGAATAGAATAGAATAGAATAGAATAGAATCCTTTATTAGTCAAGTGTGATTGGACACACAAGGAATTTGTCTTTGGTACATATGCTCTCAGTGTACATAAAGGTATAAGTGATAAATCATGGTTCATGGTCATCATAAATACATTCAGCATGAATCATAAGATACAAAACTTAGTGATAGTCATAGGATACTAAATAAGCAATCAACATAAATCTTACTAAGAAACTAAATAAAACAACATAAATTATAAAGGTACAAGCAACAAAGTTATAGTCATAAGTAGGAAAGGGAAAAAGGCAGACAGAATAATATAGAGGTAGCTCTTGTCTTACAACAATTCATTTAGTCACCGTTCAAAGTTAGAACAGCACTGAAAAAAAATGACTTATCACCATTTTTCACACTTACAACCATTGTAGCATCCCCATGGTCATGTGATCAGAATTCAAATGTTTGGCAACTGCCTCCTATTTATGACGGTTGCAATGTCCCAGGGCCATGTGATCACTTTTTGAGATCTTCTGACAAGCAAAGTCAATGGGGAAGCCAGATTTCCTTAACAACCATGTCGCTAACTGAACAACTGCAGTGAGTCACACACACAAAAAGTAAATACTTCCTAGATATTTTATTAGGTAAGGCATTATAAATTAAGTCTGTGAGTCCTTATAGAAGATGCAGTAGTGCAGGACTTGAGCTATAGTTTCAATAGCCACCATCTTTTTCTGCATAGGCTTCAGAAGAAGACACATATTTAAGCAAAGTTCACACTAGCCTTCATGTTAGATATTATATATAACTCTTAGGGAAGGTGTTTTGTTTCCCCCCCCTCCCTCTCCCAAATTTCCGCTTTCTTATTTTTCTGGTTGAATTCTATTCCTAAAGGCATGCTAAGCCATTAGTGGTGGTGGAATTTCTGACTGGTGAAGTGAGATTTAAGTTCCTTCCTCCAAGGACTTGAAAATTCAGTCCATTTGATATCATTTTATAACCAGACAGATGGTTAGGAAGGCTAACGAAAGAAGGGGAGGGAGGAAACTGAGATTGTGTGGGAATGAGATAATCTAAGAAGGAATCACCTTGGCAACCCATAGAGGCATGCCATTGATTTCCAGAGCAAGATTGAACTTTAGTCTTCTTGAATCTGCTAATAGCCAGGTTTCAGTTGTAAAATGAGAGACAACACAGAATAGAATTCAGAATAGACCTGGAAAGGACCTTGGAGGTCTTCGATTCCAACTGCTAAAACAGGAGACCCTCTACCATTTCAGACAAGTGGTTGTCCAGTCTCTTCTTAAAAGCCTCCAGTGATGAAGCCCCCCACAACTTCTGAGGGCAAGTCATTCCACTGGTTAATTGTTCTCACTGTTAGGAAATTTCTCCTTAATTCTAGGTTGTTAATTAGTTCCCATCCCATTTCCACACAGAAGAAGAAAAAAATCCCATTTCCAGCTAGAAAATTCTGAGTACCTTTTCCTTTCTACACCATATCATATTTGTGTATGATATGACATCTTTAGGTAAAGGCTGCCAGCAAAAGGAAGGAAGAGAGGATTTTTTTTTTCTTCCTGGCATGGGATTAATTTGAGGAGGAGGGGTGTCTTGGCGATGACAGTTTTCTTGGTAAGGTTCTTTTAGAAGTGGTTTGCCATTATGTCCTTGATAGGGCGGAGAGAGATTGACTTGCCACAGGTCATCCAGCTGGCTTCATGACTAAAACGGGATCAGAACTCACGGTCTCCCAATTTTTAACCTGATGGCTTAACCACTATGCCAAACTATCTCTTAGCATGGAATTACCATTGAAATGGTCTAATCGATAGCAAGTTGCTATCTGGGAAAAAATCTGTTCTCTTTCCTTAGAAAAGCTGATGCCTTTATTACCACATGTTACACTACTGCAATCTCCTGTATGTAAACACCAGCTGTAGTTGGTACAAATGCAGTGGCATGTGCTGGCAGAATCTAGGAACATATTGCACAGTTTTCATTTAGTCTCTGAGTCAAAATCATTGTGCTGTTTTTGACTTACGAATCCTTTTACGGCTTAGCAGCAAAATATGTTGATGACTCTCTTCTCCAACTGGAACTGTTCCATCCAGCATGTTCATCTTAGGAAAAAGATGAGGGGCTCCTTGGTGTTCTCTTGAGTTTGGTTGTTTTCTTGCAGACATTTCATTATCCAAACTAGCTGACATGACTAGCACTGATGACGTTACCTAGTCTGGGTAATGAAACATCTGTAAGAAAACACCCAAGCTCAAAGACTACCAAGGACCCCTCATTTCAACCCCGAGTTACAAATATTCTCTTCTGATGAGCCTGCATTTTCCTGAGAGTAAAAAGCTGAAGTCGGGGGAGAGTTGGGTTTTTTAAAATTTTGGGGTTCCTCCAATATTGTGGAATGGCTTTCTTTTTGATTATCAAGATTGTCCCAACATCACATGCCAGTGAGAACAATTAACCAGTGGAATGACTAGCCTCCAGAAGTTGTGGGTGCTCCATCACTGGAGGCTTTTAAGAAGAGGTTGGACAACCACTTGTCTGAAATGATATAGGCTCTCCTATTTGAGCAGGGGGGTGGACTAGAAGACCTCCAAGGTTCCTTCCAGCTCTGTTATTGTGCTAACCTCCAGAAAACCTTAAAAACTGAATTGTTCTTAAGGACCTTTGACAATTGATGGAGACCCATTCTTGTAGACTGATTTCTAATTTTGGAAGCTAATGCTCTTCTGTGTGACAGGTCTTATAATGTTGATAGTAATTTCATTCTGAATTGCCAATATAGGGTTGGTGTCTGTTCTTCCCATGGATGTTTTAACTATCATGCATGTTTTACGATTTGTATATTTAGGTTACACTCGTGGCAGATGTTTTAATTTTGCTGTGAGCCACCCCGACTGTCCATATAAAGTCAATCATTTTTTTCAATCAATCAATTAATGGAGAGCTATTTTTAGGACTGAAATCCTACCAGACCAATGACAAAGTTATTCCTTCATGAAAGCTGGCAGTAGAGAGAAACTAAGCTTATTTCCAACTGATGCAGATGTTGACTTACAAACACACACAAACACACACACAAACAAACGCAAAGACAGAGTACCCAATTCCTCTTGTGATATTAGAATTCTGGATTTCTTTTGCAGTTCCTATCTGGGGCAAAATCAAGCAATTTTAGAAATCAAATAACTTTAGTTCATTTTCTAAAACGATAGGAGTACAGTATTACATTGAGCCTTTTGGTCCTGCTGTGTTTCCTGTAGACTATTTTAAATTTTAAAGAAAGCCAAAGCTTGAGGCTCTGTGTTACTGTACTAATCAATCTTAAATACAATGCATATGTTGAAACATATGCTTTGTGACTTAATCTGCAAAGTGATCTATAGAAAACAAATACAAAGGGAATGTGCTGTGCTTTCATTATTTTTTCCCCTACTCTCTCTCCTTTCATATATTTCATATATACCCTTTTTATTTCCTGGTTACTATTTTTTATTGCTGTTATATTTTTTGCTACTGAATTTCTTGCCAACAATGACTCTTAACAGGGAATTGCTGCCCCATTAAGCCCTAGATAGGAGGCAAGAATCTTTGGCCACATTTTATACAATGGCAATCAATCTCCTACAGATAAATGACAGTACATCATCACGATCCCTATCTCCACTTTATTTTTGGAGCAGCACATATTCTCTGGATTTTTCCAAAGATGCATTAAAAGCTTGGTGTAATAAGGACCGCTAATCAGAAACAGAAGAATAGTACATTTTCCCAAAGAAAAGCATCTCCCAGGAGAGATCTTGAACTGGAAAAGCAATGGGGAAAAATCTTTAACCTTTTCCCTGCCACTTGCTCCATTCCAAGGAGCATGCCTAACACTGGTTTGTCTCCCCCTGAATTCACGATGTACACTGCAGTTGTCCATAGTGAACTTTTAGGTCCTTCTTCAGAAGAAAGGGAAGAGATGGTAGACTGAGGAACAGCTCCATACTTCTAGAAGAGTTTGATTGCTCGTGTTGGTCCCTCCAAAGAAAATAGTAAATATATTTAACGGATTCCTAACTCTTATACATTGAAAGAATGTGCGCATCAGGGTTCCATCAGAATTGGAACTCAGAAAATGTAAACATTCAAAGGCCTTCAGGGAATGAGTGCGAGAAAAGGCTAAAAGTTGATTGCTTCTGAGAATCTGCTAAATCTGAAGCAGGAGTGAAATTCTGTAACATATTCAAACCGACCAACTTGGTTCTTAGGTGGTTCTCCTCCTTAGAATAACAGAGTTGGAAGGGACCTTGGAGGTCTTCTAGTCCAACCCTCTGCTTAGGCAGGAAACCCTATACCATTTCAGACAAATGGTCATCCAATCCAATCCAAGAAATTTTGGGCTCAACTGTGGTCATAAGAGAGATAAGAGATAGGTGATTCCAGACCACCGGAAATTTAAAATCACTCACCTAACATGTAATCCTGGTAGGTTTTGAATCTCTCATAGAACAGGAGGTTGCTTGTCTGGAAGGTGTCTGGCAGAAGAGCTTTTCCATCTGACACAACCCTCTGCAAAGTTGTTCCAGGCCTGTCGTGACTCCCATAGTCACTGCAGCTGCTGTCCTCGCTGCCCTGACTCTCATTATCTTCGCCTAGTAGCAAAGGGAAAGGACATTCACCCCCTCTTAAGCAGGGCTCACATGTGCATGCAGAATCCTTATGTTCTACGATGGCTAGTATTATCGTTTAGCGACTGCCTCGTTTGGACACCCTTGAGAGTTACAACAGTGATGGAAAAGTAACTTGGCAACCCTCTTCACAATTCGAACCTTCGCAGGGCCATAAAGCAAACGAAAGCTGAAGGGAAACCACAAGCACAGGCACAGTCTTACTTAGCAACGGATTTGATTAACAACCTGGCTGTCAGTCCCATTTATGGTCGCTAAAGGTGAACTATCTGAATTATTGTTGTCAGTTTGTTGTCGTGGTTAAGGTACCAAGCTAGAAGCCAGGAGACCCGAAATTCCAGTCCCACCTTCAGCACAAAGCCACCTGGGCAACCTTGGGCCAGTCATTCTTTCTCAGCCCTGGGAAGGAGGCAATGGCAAACTTTGCCAAGAAAACTGCAGCAACCTGTCTAGGCAGTTACCAAGGATCAACATAGAGTTGAAGGCAGCCCCCAAATTATTTGTAATACATACAAACTGTCGTATTGTTATAAATATTACATGCACATGAAATCACAATGGCCAATTCATTAGCTGTGTTGGCAGCACGCATCAAATTCTTACCAACAACCAAGCTTAGCATAACATATTCTTGTAAGGTATGTGTGGATCGAAGCAGTGTGGCCTTTTGTAATTGACCGATGGAAATGTTGTCAATGCCCAGTTTTCAAATTGCTTCCCAAGATTTTGGGGTATGGCACACAGCGTGCCAGCAATCCCCGACACCACCGCACCCAGTTGATGTCACAATATTTCAACTTTGATTTTTGTGACTGATATTCTGCTCACAACATTGTGAAGCCACAGCTGCCGCTTCGTTTAGATGGGTGCGGCCCTTCATACCCATCAAGGTCTTCCCAACTTATTACTAGTGTTATATCTGGTGGCAACGACAATCCGTAGTTTAGCCTGCATTTAGAGTTTATTTCTGACCGAACGTTGACTCAGCCTTCCATCCTTCCAAGGTCGGTAAAATGAGGACCCAGATTGTTGGGGGAAATATGTAATTAATGCTTCTACATTTCAGTTTCAATTCAGTGTATTGCAGTCATAGACCAGAACAAATTAAAAAAAAAATGTAAATCTACAATTAAAAATTCTAGAATAAAATAATAAGAGATAAAATCTAGGATAAAATCCGGTCCGTCAATTACTATGCGGCCACACTATTTATGGATTGTCATTTTTGTATAGTTTGACAGCATGTAATTGAGAGACCGGATTTTATCCTAGATTTTTAATTTATTATTTTATTCTAGAATTTTTTAATTGGAGATTTTCTGAGTGTTTTTATTTGTTCTGATCTCCAGGCTATGACTGTAATACACTGAATCGAAATTGCTTCTACTGTTGCAAACCGCCCAGAAAGTGCTGTACTATTCTCCAGTTTGGCCTTCTGCAGTAAACCACTTCCGGATTTTTAAAGTAAGTGGCTTAAACTGTCCGGAGCCGCCGATCCCACAGAACAACTGAAAAGTGGGATTAAAGCGGAAATTTAGCTGCGAGGTTAAAGGGGGCCGCCCGAGGTTTGGAAGAGAGTCTGGCAGCGAAGGAGGAGGACAAATAAGCCTTACCTGAATTAAGATCTTCCGCGATTTCCTGGCTGTTGCTGGAGGCCGATGCGGGCGGCAAGGCGGCTTCTGTTAACCGGTTGTCCTCTCGCTGCGGCTCCGGTTCGGGCTCTACCTCTACCTCTGGCCGGGCTTCCCTTTCCTCTTCCCCGGTCGCTTCTGCCTCCACTGTCGTTTCTTCCACCCGCGACTCAGCCTCCCCGACTGACTCCCCTCCGCTCAGCTCTTCCATCGCGCCGCCGCCGCCCAGCGCCCGTCGTTGAAAATTTCAAACTTCGCGCCGTGACGTCACTCTCAGGGCAGCTGCGATTGGTCCGAATGAGAAAACTCCGGAAGCGGCGGAGCCAATCGGCAGGCAGCAAAAAGAGGCGCGGTTAGAACGTTCCTGGAGGGGGGGGAGAAGGGAAGAAATTGAAAGGGGTTTCCCCGTTCTATAGGGGCGGAGCCTGAGGGAGATGAAAGGGGGAAAGGCGGCAGCTTTGAAATTGGGGCGCTAGAGGGAAACTGAGGAAGGAAGGGAGGGGGGGAGGGAGGGAGGGAAGGAAGGAAGGAGTGATTGACTTCTCAGACTGTTTTCCTCTAATGCCTACTCTAGGATTCTGAGACTTGAAGCCATCAATCTTTTCTTCATACTCTTTATTTATATGCAGAATAAAGGCAAGCAATACATAATGTGATAAAAGATGCAACTCGGTTATGTGTTTAAAAGGAGCATGTTTTTCTTCTGCTGGAGAAGACATTCATAGGGAGTGATGCTGTTTCCATGAGAATATCTCAACAAGTGTCTGTTTTGATGGGATTGAAAACCATCAACCATTTCCAGCAGGCTGTAAACTCTTTTAAAAAATTGACAAAACGGGGGTTTTGTTTGTTTTCTTTGCTATTTGCTACCAGACAAAGGCAGACCTGTACTGATTGAAGGCTGTGGTACGTGGGTGTGTGGGATGAGAGCAAAAGTTTTAATAGACCAAGCAATTACGCAAAAATGAATGGAATATAACATACATATGAGAAAGGCTTGAGATTTTCTCTTCCTCCCCCATCTCCAGGGGATATTGCAGAGGAATTTATCTTTGCTTTTGCTTTTTAACTATAATGAGTTTATAATAAATTTAGAGAACAGTTCAATGGGTTTCCTATCTCAAAATATTAGGAAAGTAAAATTAAGCAAATTAAGAGAGGGATCCAGAGACCACCAAAATGACTTCAGGGGTCAAGGAGCAACAACAACAGAGAAGCTCCTTTATGACAGATCGAACTGTTATGGTCCAGGCTCAAATGCTGAATCTAATTCTGAAGAAGCTGCTCCAACTAAACCTGTGGAATGCCAGCCTCAGGAGAGACAAAGTCAGGAATCACATGAGGTTGATCAAAAACAGATAGCATGTGAATAGTTGGATCAGCGAGATGAAGACAACGTATGGCTGCCCAGCCCCTCCACTCAGCAAGTAGAATGAAGAGTAAAGCAGTGACATTCTATGAGGATCCCTGCCAAACAAGCGAGAAAATGTCTTCATTAAGGACAATTGACTGTAGTTTGATTTAAGAAGCAACTTGGAAACAATTATGTCAACTCTGGCTCTTGTGGGATATTTGTGTGGACACTGCTTGTGAAACTCTGACCTCTGGATAGGATGACAACCTTGACTTGGTTCTTGGAACTTTGGACTGATTTTGGACTACTCTTCTGCGTGCATCTATTAAAAGAAAACTATTCAGGCAAGTGTCTGTCAGAGACTGTTTCTCTTTGCATCCTTTAACTGTGGTTAACTATTTGACCTTGAGTAAACTGTGAACTACCATGGCATCTGTGGGCAAATCCATATTTGAAACCAGAAGAAGGACCCAGACTGTATTTCTCTATCCCAGTAATTACCATAGAGATTTCCAGGCTTTTACTTGTTGGCTAAGGGAAACTGCCAGAGAGAAACTGATTCTATAACTAGTACAGCGTGACTCAGATTTGGCAAGCAATATTCAATAATTCTCAAGTCAGAGTCCCTCTTCTGTTGGTTAATTAACTGTTTCTTTAAAATGCAACACATGCCATGTACAACTGAACTATGGTTCCTCTTCTGGACTCTGTCTCTTCCGACATTTGTTCATTTATCTCATCACTTGCAATCTGATCTTTTGGAAATGCCAAGGATTGAACTGGAGCACTCACAATTGTCATGGTCCCATCCTTTTTATGTCAGAATATTGGAATTTGTTTACACTGAGCCAATTCATCTAGGTTAGTATAGTCTACAGTGATGGATAGTGGCTCTCTAGGGTCTCAAAGTTTTTTCCAAGCCTAATTGGAGGGGCACAGGATGGAAAGAGGAATATTATGCGCTTTCTAAACTCAGGCTGACAAAAGTTCTCAACTGTAGAACTTTATAGGTGAGGTTTTGGCAAATCCTGCCTAGAAATACCATCTGCCACTGATAGGTAACTAGGATTATAATCTTGCTTCTATGATCCTCACATTACAAAGGTCCCCATATCATCCAAACAGAAACAGCAAATGATAATTAGTAATTTTTACCATTAAGTAAAACATATACAAACATGCAGGCATTCAAACACAACTCTTATGTGTTGACCCTGTTTTGTTAAGAAGATGTCTGACCTACTCATGATTAACTGAACAATTATCAGCAAAATACTGCACCATATGGAGATTTTTGGCAAGGAAATATAAAACATGGAGGCTCTAAGAGCCCTTACATATGAGGGCAGTTCTAGAAAGCAGGTGCAATGTGTTGCAATGTCACACCAAGGCGTGATATTGTTTTGCACATCCATTTCGTGCAAGACAAGGTGACTGGGGAAATTAATAAGTTTGTGGATGCTGAGGGAATTCCAAGGACAGCATGGGGAGGAAAATCAAATCACAGTTTAGTTTTTCATTACATTTTCCATTAATATCCAAGTTGTTTGGGGGCAATTCATATCAGCACATCACAAGAGATCCTTTTGCAAGGAGTGCTGTTGCTTCACAGCTCCACTCATTCAGAACAGCCTGTAATTGCAATGTTGATTTGCAATGCAACCACTGCCCCTGCACTATGCAGACAGAAAACAGATGCTTTGGTTAATTAATCCTTTCCAGAGGAGGAGACAGAGTGGCCATTCCCAAATATAGGGAAATAAAACCGATCTATGGTATGTATGTATGTATGTATGTATGTATGCATGCATGCATGCATGCATGCATGTATGCAAACTGCTTAGAGAGGGGTGTACACACACACACCAATCTGGGTCCACATTTTACTGACCTTGGAAGGATGAAAGGCTGAGTCAACCCTGAGTCGGTGAGAATCAAACTCCTGGCAGTGAGCAGTGAGTTAGTCTGCAATGCTGCATTCTAACCATTGTGAGCAGAGCTCTCACCTCACAATCAGAAGGCTTTGAGTTTGATCCTAGGTAGAGGCAGATATTTCTCTTTCTGGGCACCCTAAGAATATATCTGCTGAAAAAAAGAAAACCTCCACGTTGGCGACAGGAAGGGCATCCAGCCAGTAAACACTCAGCTCCATTCAGTTGCTCAGATTCCACCCCACAAGAGATTATGGGGTCATTAAAAGAGGCTTTTTATGGTTGCTAAGTGAATGCTGCAGTTGTTAAGCAAATAGTGCAAAGTCCTTAATTCTAGGTTCAGCAAGAATGCAAAAGTGATATTAATAATTTTGTAAAGTGCACGCAAAAAAGCCTTGGTGTGTTTAGAAATAATAGCCAGATTTAAAAATCTAGAGATGATCAACAGCCAGGTTCTCCCACCCCTCCACAAGTAAATGGTCCTATGTAATTTTAATTATGGCATACTGAACTATTTAATCACAATTTCCATTCAGAAAAGATACAAAACCTATGTTTTGAATTGTACGGGATTAAGAGTGTCAATATTTTATGTTACTTTTATGGATTTCAAATCAATTTAATTATAAGTGCCATCATCCCCAGAACAACTAATGGCCAATGGTAATTGGAGTCTTCGTATAAACATTCAGAGATTATCAAGCGAGTTAAGTCTACGCCTAATGGTGCAAAATTAGATACTGTGAGCAAAATACAGAAAATCAGGCCATGTAGCAAAATACAAAATACAGAGAACTCAGAAGCCCCTTCCAAAAAGAGAAAAGTAGCAACGTACGCCATATTAATGGTGTAGATAAATGTGTGCATGAGAAAATGTTATAATTCCATCTTCCTTAGATATGACAACAATAAACAGAACAAGATAAAAATTTCTCCTGTTTCTTATTTGTAATTATCTTGCTTCAACACCCATTGTAAAGACAGACAAATCACTTTCATTTGAGACTGTTTGTAAATAACAACAAAGTTGATATAAACAATTGGGTGCCTTTTTTAAACAAACAAAGGATAAAACTGAAAATTAATAATAGGATGTCAATAGTACACATCCATGTTTGTGTGTGTGTTGGGAAGATACACAGCTGGTTTATTTTGCTCAGAAATGACTTGTTTAACTATGGTTTATTGAATAAATAATTGATTGGGTTCTTCCAATATACTGAGTCATAAATGGTAATTGGGTTCACAAAATTACTCTTAGTAAAAACCCAGTAAACTGCATTACAACTTCCTTGGTTTTCACTTAATTGGCTGGGTTAAGCAGGTCACCATCTCACTTCCAGCAAATAAATCCACTCTTTTAATTACTGTAGAGACTTGAAATCTAAGAAGCATCTCCTTTAGCTATAGGCACATATTGCTGGATCACCCTTCCCAAGTTGCTAAGTATCAACTTTACAATTCTCAAAAAAAAATAAAAATAAATCTGGCTGGCAGACTGTGGGCATTCAATGCACACAGGGCACAAAACCTCTAAGTCAGGGGTCCTCAAACTATGGCCCGTGGGCCAGATAGGGCCTTCCGAAGCCATTAATCCGGCAAGTGCGAGACCACGAGGCTTCCCTGTCCACATTGCCCCACCTACCCATCGGCCATCACCCGCCTTCTGGAGGCTGAGGAGGCTGAAAACGGGAGTCGTGGAGGCCTCAGGAGGCCAAAAATGGGCCCCATCTTGGGCGCCAGAGTGGTACTAGAGGCCATGGACGCCGAAAATGGGAGGCGCAGAGGCCTCAGGAGGCCAAAAACGGGCCTGTTTTTGAATAGCAGAGTGGTATTAGAGGTTGAGGATGCCAAAAATGGGAGGCACAGAGGCTGCAGGAAGCCAAAAATGGGCCTGTTTTTGGCCTCCCCAGCCTCCAGAGAGATAGAGGGAGGGAGAGAGAGAGAGAGAGAGGGAGAGAGAAACACACACACACACATGCATGCATGAACACACACATATGCACACACAAACACACACAAACAGAAGTCCTTTACACACACATCAAGGCAGCCAGATGCCTTCACTAACGTGCTTTCCACCCCCAGGAGCATAACAAATTAAAGTTTAATTTGTGTGTATTGTTTAATGGACTGCTAAATTGGCCATGCCCACCCTGTCACATGACCACCTAGCCATGCCCACCCAGCCGGTCTGGCCCCCCAAAAGTCTGAGGGACCATGAATTGGCCTCCTGTTTAAAAACATTGAGGACCCCTGCTCTAAGTAAATCCTGTAAATATTCAGGATGAAAGCTAAGTTAGTTCCTCTTTGAATGCGTGGCACTCAACAAATCAAACAGAGCAGTTCTTTCTTCAAGACAAACAAGTCTACATAAATAGGGACATGGAGTCATCTGAAGAGAGGGTCAAGAATGACAGCGTCCCATTATTTCAGCATGTGCCCTACTCTTTTGCATTTGTTCCGTGAGGTCCTTCTTGTGAAAATGATATTTTTCAGCCAATCAGGAAGCTTCAGCAAACTCTCATGTAAGCAAACCCTTGAGCCAGGTAAAGATTCCAATCTGGTCATTTCTCAAATGTAGGAAGCCAGATGTTATTCTAAGGGATTTGAATCCTTTATTGGAAATGTAACTCCAGGATCTTTACACTTAGTGCCGGGTCCTGGATAGTTCCTAAAGCTAACACACTGTACATAGTTATCTAAAAAGCAAAGGTCCATGAGGGTTGGGGGTTTTTTGAGATAAAGGAAATAGAATAAAACTTGGCTACCTATGTTTGACAATTCCCAATGAGGATAAAACTAATAATGTTGGTCTATGAAATTGAAACAACCCCATCCCCCCAATAAAAACAGGGACCATGGAAGTCATATAAAAACCCCTTGCATGGGGTCTGATGTAGTGTACCACCTATATCTTTCTGCTCAAGGTGAAGTCAAAAGGTGAGTAGGACTGACAGATCCTAGTCCGCTCAACTAATTTTAACTAATTCAACTGATTGTGAAGATTGCAAGATATTTCATGCTGCAATAACAGGACAGCCTTTCAAAACACAACATATTGATCTAAAATGTTCAGAGTATAAAAAAAAATAGGAGAGAAAGCATCTACGTTATCAGCCAGTCTGCCACTAATGAATCCAACAGCAATAAAGTCCATTTCCTTGTTCTGGATTCACTACAAACAATTTACTGGACAAACATATTTCTGAGAGACACAAATTGTCCTGTATTAAGATGCTTTGCAAACTGCTTTTATTTTCCAGATCTATGAGAGGTTATAAACACGTCTTAGAACTACTTGGAAAATCTAAACTCTTTTTGAAAAAGAAGAAGAAGAAGAAGATGAACTCTGAGTGGTGAGAATTGTTTGAAAATGTATGATTTGCAAAAGAAAATGATAGCAGAGCGTGAACAAATGTTAACAGGATGCAAACCATCAACAGCCCTACTACCACAAAGCAGCATATTGGCATGAATGAAAATGCCAGGCACTTTTTTTTTCTTCCCCCAAAATCACTGAAATGGAACACACTGCTGTTTTACAGGAGCTTCCCAAGTGAGTTATCAGCAATAAGCCATTTGTACAACAGGATGGAGAGTATAATTTTGAAACTAAACATGTTGCTGTGGCAATAACACCCATTTTATTCATCCCCAACCAACATGTTTTAGATTAAAACCTGGGACGTTGTCTAAATGAAGGCATAGAACTACTTTGCAGATCAGAGGCTTCAGTTCTCATTATGTCTTGATATTTTAGGGTGTGCTTGGGTTATTTCAAATCTCCAGGAGTATATTGTCAAGTCCCAGGAAATCAGGAGATTCAGGCAGTTCAAAGGAGTATAATGATTTCTGGAAAGCTTAAGGTAGCTACAAGCATCAGACCAACTGGTCGTTAAGGGAAATGAGTGGGAGATAAGATAGACATTCAAGGTGGGCTGGACTTAGATCTCTTGCAGGCATGCAGAGACTCATTACTGATGACGCGTTTGACCCCTCCCTCGGGCTCAGCCTGATCATCTCCTACATGTATACAAGTAGTCCTTGACTTACAACTATTCTTTGAATGACCATTCAAATTTGCAACAGCATTGAAAAAAGTAACTTATGACTGCTTTTCACACTTAAGACCTTTGCAGCATCCCCTGGTCACGTGATAAACATTTGGGCACTTGGCAACTGGCATGTATTTCTGCACCGTCCTTGGGTCATGCGATCACCATTTGTAACCTTCCCAGCTGGCTTCCTATAAATAAAGTCAACGGGGGAAGTCAAATTCACCTAAAAACTGTGTGGTTCATTTAACAGATGCATTGATTCGCTTAACAGCTCTGGCAAAAAAGGTTGTAATGGGGCAAAAAAATCAGTTAACAACTGTTTTGTTGTGGTGCGGTAGTTAGAGTGCAGTACTGCAGCCTACTTCTGCTGACTGCCAGCTGCCAGCAGTTTGGCAGTTCAAATCTCACCAGGCTCAAGGTTGACTCGGCCTTCAATCCTTCTGAGGTGGGTAAAATGAGGACCCAAATTGTTGGGGGCAAGAGGCTGACTCTGTAAACCGCTTAGAGAGGGCTGTAAAACACTGTAAAGTGGTATATAAGTCTAAGTGCTATTGCTATTGCTATTGCCCTTCCTTCCATCCATCCATCCATCTGCCCACTGCCCACTGCCAACAGTTCGATCCTGACTGACTCAAGGTTGACTCAGCCTTCCATCCTTCTGAGGTGGGTCAAACGAGGACCCAAATTGTTGGGGGCAATATGCTGACTCTATAAACTGCTTAGAGAGGGCTGTAAAAACACTGTGAAGCGGTATATAAGTCTAAGTGGTATTGCTTGTTTAGCAACATAAATGTTGGGCTCAATTGTGGTTGTAACTAGAGGACTATTTGCAGTATGCTGGTATGTTTGCAGCCTGTAATAACTAGTCTGAACCTAGAGGATGACATGTTTACTAGGCTCTCATCTGTGAAGTCACCATCTTGAGTTAGAATCCTGTCACCTGACGTACATCACAGGAGGCTTTTAAGAAGAGACTGGTCCAAAAGTATTGGTCAAAAATAAAAAGATGGCTAGAAGCGATGACAGAACAGCAAATAGAGTTGAAACCAGAATCATTCTTATTAGGAATATTAAGGGGGAAATATAGTAAAAAACCCCACATACTTAATCTTACATGTAATAACAGCAGCTAGGATCATGTATGCACAAAATTGGAAAAATGAAAGTGCACCTACAGATGAAAAGGTAAATAGCAAAAATATTAGAGTGTGCCAAAATGGACAGGTTAATGGTGGAACTAAAAGATAAAGAGGAAACAGAATCTTATTTAACATGGGAGATGTTGCATAAATGGTTAAATGATAGATGCAGAGAATAGTAACTTAAGAACGAAAGAAGATAAACAGAATAGAGTTAGAATTTATACTGTAAGCAATACTGCTATCAGATTGTACGTGAATATAACTTAAAATATATAGAGTGACAAATGTAATAGAGTGCTAAGGTAACAACTATGAAAACAATAGGTATAAATATGATGTACAACACTATGTAGTCAAAAAGACTATACTGTACGACTGTGAGAATAATGGTTAAAACCAGGATGTATAACACAATGTCTACTTAAAGGGCTTGCTACAGCCAGTACACGGTTGTTGCAACACTGGAAATGTGATGTACAATATATAATAATGAAATGTATAATACATAAGAATATATATTAATGAAAAAATGTATAATAAAAAAATATTTTTAGAAAAGAAGAGACTGGACAGCCACTTGTCTGGAATGGTTTAAGGGTGGGGTCCCCAATCCTCAGTCTGTGGACTCTGGGAAAAGCACCTTTGGGACATGCCCCCTCTGGTCTGTGAAAAAACCTCTCTCCAAAGAATTGGTCCCTGGTGCCCAAAACATTGGGGACCGCTAGTATAGGGTGTCCTGCGTGAGCAGGGGATTGGACTAGAAGACCTCCAAGGTCACTCCAAATTCCGCTATTCTGTTACTTAAAACAAAGACACTAGGCTATGTTTCTGCTATTCCTTTCTGAATTTTGGGGGGATAATTTTTATGTTTTAATATTATATTATTATTTGGAAACCGGGACTGCATTTCGTGAATGCTGTCCAAACAGGAAGATCAAATAATGGAAAGAAAGGTTGGCGTTATTGTGGAAGAGAAGGTTTATCACTGAATCTTTCAAGCTTGCTAGTCAAGCCTCTCCTCTTTGCTCCCATGGCCCGTTTCTCTGATCTTCATGAGCAATCAAGCAACAGCATGAAGAAATGGCCTTGTCTCCCTCCACTTTGGAAGCACAAGGACTGCATTCAGAAGAGGGAAAGTGAAAAAGAAGTGGTGAGAACAATGAAGAAATGGAAAGTTGACCTAGACAGTAGACCAAATAAAACACAGCTTATGTGGTTGTGAAGTATTGAAGCTTAGTGTCTGGGGAACTTCCATGGCTCATTTTATGAGTTATCCTTTGGAAATGAGAACGCAAACAATAATTGAAATATATGTTGTAGATAAAAAAAGGTGTACAGGAAAACAATATGGAAACCATATGGAAAATAACAATTGATTTTTGTAATATTCTGTTTTATTTGGGATAGATGCTATAGCAATCTCATTACCTACTTTGGGAATAGATAACTTGTGTGTGTGAGTGTGCGCGCACACACATACACACATGCACACACACACTCTTCTGGATTGCTCCAAGAGGACATAAATCTGTTTGTCCAATGCATTATTTCTTATCTTTTCTATCAAAAAGAAATATGATAAAACAGCCTCAAATTATCAGAGCTCACCGAAAGGGGCTATTGGTACCTAGTCAGAAACAGCATATCTCTGAAAACCAATTGCTGCTGGAAGAAAAATCAGGAAATCCTGTTTCCTTTACTATTGTAAGTAGTCCTCAACTTACATCATTTGTTTAACGACCGTTCAAAGTTACAATGGTAGTGAAAAAAGTGATGTACGGGGAAAAAAAGTAACTCATGATCGGTCCTCGCAGTTATAACAGAACTCCCAATTTGAGCACTGGCACTTGGTTATTTTATTGCAGATGTTTCATTACCCTAACTAGGTAACATAATCAGTGCTAGTAAGGAGTGCTGTTTGCTCTCAGTTTATATTCTGGTGTCTTGCCTGTCTGTGTGTAACTTGTGCAGCATCCTGGGGTCACTTGATCACCACAGAGCTGCGGTGGCGCAGTGGTTAGAGTGCAGTACTGCAGGCCACTTCTGCTGACTATCAGCTGCCTGCAATTTGGCAGTTCAAATCTCA
>JANHFL010001696.1:94313-122821 GCA_032468155.1 Oxyrhabdium leporinum | reverse complement strand
GGAAGGAAGGAAGGAAGGAAGGAAGGAAGGAAGGAAGGAAGGAAGGAAGGAAGGAAGGAAGGAAGGAAGAAAGTAAGTTGTCCATATCCCTTCTTCATAACTCAGAGGCCCAGAAGTTCACCTCCGGCCTTGATGTCAGAAATTCCCATGAAAAGCGGAGGCTTTGTTGCCAGTTGACATTCTGAATCCTGGGAGGGAGGGGGAGAAGGTTCTCCTTGTCTCCATTCCCAGTCCTGTCATCTCATTTGAAGCAGCTCTTTGCCTTTACCCTTTCACGAGGGCATGGAAAGGCGGGGCAGCATTTGCTCACTGATATTTCAGAATCTCTAATTAATGGGGGGAAAATTACTCAGCCATTTAAGCATTTAAAAAGGTATTCAAGAAAATACAATTTCCATTTAGTAATTCTCTCCCCCCCCTCCCCCCAATAACCACCTACTGCCCTTGGCAAGATGTCTACTGAAATCAGTCTCTCTGCAAGTATTCTCTATTCTTTTTCTGCCAAACTCTCAGGTCAACCTCCCCCAGTAGTTTAAAGATCTATCACAAATACAGAACAAAATAATTCAAAGGTACCAGAAACAGCACTGGAGGCATTTCGCATTCCGAGTAGCACATGTTTAGTTTCAAAATATCTGTATCAAGTATCAAGTACCACTATGAAGTGCCCTTTGCAATGTGATGAGAACTTCAGCTTGGAACCTCATCATGGCCGGAAAACTAGTCTTTCAGACACAAAGATATTTTTTTTTCTTCTACTTGCAATAGGACTTAGTGTGAATATCTATCATTCTTTCAGTGTTGCAATCTCTGCACAGTATTTTTTTTTAAACTTTGTTTTCAGCTTTGTAATCTCTTGCAAGATGACCTTCAATCATCTTGATTTCTGCCTGGGAACACCAGGAGTTTCTTAGCTATTCTTGAGCATATAGGATAGCTATATTCAGGATTTAAACACTTCCCCAAGTCTTAGGGCAGGGGTTGCTCACACAGAACCATTTCCTCTCCCCCCACCTCACCGTTCTGAAAAAATAGGAAAGGGTGGGGAGTCATATTATGGGGACCCACTGTCCTAAAGGATGAAAGTCCCATATTGTTAACTGTTTTGTATTTACAGATGTTTCACCTATTTATCATTGACTTCCGCCTCTCTATCAATATACTTTTATATGCATTTAAAATGTAATTTGCAACTTTACTGAATGGGGCTGGAGGTAAACTAAAGTGGAAGGAAAATGGTTTAATCTAATTTGAGCATTACAGGAAACAGGTTCAAGAAACTAAATGCAGAAGGAGAACATAGATAGCATCCCCTATGGTTAACATCATCCTATGTCTTTAAAAAAACACAATTATCTAATTACGTTGTTGTGCATAGCATGAAAAAGCAATAGTGTGATGACATTATGTCTCATGGGTATATATTTACATAGGGACCTAAGAAGTTATCTTGTGCTGAGTCAGACCTTTGATCTAGTAAGCCAAAAGGTGTTGAATCTACCACCTCCAGATGTTGCTCATTAAACTTCCCAGCATCTCTGACCTTTGATGAGGCCAGAATGAGAATCTAGCCTGCAATCATTCATCATGACCAGCAACAGCCTTCCAGAGTTTCTTCTTTCAGGATGAAGATGCCAGGAATTCAATAATCTTCCTGCAGACTAGATTTCTGACTGAACTGCAGTCCTTTTCCAAATGTATCATTCATTTGGAAATAAGTTATAATTACTGGATACCAATATCCAAAGACCCCAATCTATGTGTGTAAATATATAGTGGATATATTGTGGGTCTCTAGTGATGAACCCTGGAAAATAAAAATACCCCCAACACAAATTTGTACAATCTTATCAATGGCTGCTTCCAATACACATGGCAAAAAGATCTGTGTTTTACCATCCTTAGATTTCAGAAAACTTGTTAATATGAACCTAAGGTGCAGATACATACACCCCATGCTGATTTGCACAAGTGATATTAAAACTAGACATTATCTTAAGCTATTGCAAGACTATTTGGAAATTAAAAAGGTCCAGCTATATATTCTTCCCCCATTTCTTTGGAAAAGAGATATATTAAATATATCACATAGAGCCAAATCAGGAAAGCTCCTGAATATAACTGCTATAGGAGCCCTGGTGGCACAGTGGTTGGAATGCAGTATTGCAGGCTATCTCTACCCACTGCTACCAGTTCGATCCTGACCGGCTCGAGATTGATTCAGTCTTCCATCCATCCAAGGTCGGTAAAATGAGCACCCAGGTTGTTGGGGGCTGATTCTGTAAGCTGCTTAAAAGAGAGTGCTGTAAAGCACTATGAAGCAGTATATAAGTCTAAGTGCTATTGCTGTACGGATGAGTGGATAATATATAAACTATATTATATATCTGTAGGTGGGAATCATAATTGGGAAGGGAGTTTCCTAGATATAAAACTACCGCTGCCTTACACACAAGGTGGCAAATTGAAAGAAGGTTTATACTTAATGTTTTGCAACACCTACCTAGAGGCTTTGTTGGATCTGGGGGAAAAACAGTAATGAGGTACGCTAGAAAATGTGTTATCAACTAATATGCTCTCATTAATGTGTCATTAACTATCACTTCACTTCAAGCCTAGACAACGGCAAAGTACGACTGGGAGATGAGGGGGAAAAGAGGAAATCAATTCTCCAAAGAAGCATTTTCTCCATTTTATATATTGGGGAGAGGAGGGAGGAATAAATCTCTTTTTGATGTCCTTGGCACGCTTACATTTAAAATCAGATGTGTTCACCAGTCAATTTAGCTCTGGCAATGTTTTGTTACGGAACTTTCCTCTAACGGGAACAGCCGTTGTTGCAAAGAATTTATTTCACTTGTTCCTTTGAATTGCACTGCTTGAGGGCCTGGTATTCCAACTTTGTACACCCCACCAAGGTCAATGATATTTGGACCCCCTGCAGCTGTTAGTCATGAAAAGCAGGAATGCAGCTGGCACATAATGAACAGTTTCCTGGTATCTTTGATCTAGAGATTGGCCTAAAAGAAACCCAAAACACCTGGAGATCTTTATTGGCACCTGGGAATATCATCGAGTAGGCAAGGAGACAGTTTCTCTTTCTCTCTCCAAGGTTAGAGGGTGATCTACAAGTCAAACCTCCACTATGCATCTCTGGGGCTGTTTGTAGATGAGAGAAAATAGGTACGCTGGAATCTAAATTCCTGCTCAGACAGATGGATGAGCAACAGAATTGAACTGTGATGGATTTCGCAACTGGAGGTGTGCGCGCGGGTGTGTGGGTATGTGTGCCTGTGTGTATTCCAGCAATCATACAATTGTTTCCCATGGAGGAGATGGTGCATCTGAGAGAGAAGCCCAGATTAAGAGACTGCACACTCCTAAACTGGTTGGGGGAGGTAGGAACAGGTTTAGGCTAATCACAACCTAGAATCTCTTCTCCCTCTGGAGTGGGATTCTCTCTGGAATGTACTAGCTTCTCCCTGGGAAACCAGGGTGCTCTTGCCTGAAATGCCCCAATGCTTTCTCCAGGTGCACATTCCATCACATGAACTTTCCTCTCCTGGAGTTACTAGCATAGTTCTAGTGTGCTTCCTTGCAGAATGAGATAGGGAACGTGTCTCTTATGCACATACATTGTTTGGAAGGGAGTTGCTTCCTGCTAGTTCAGATCACCTGGGATGCTTATTCTCAGGAGCCAGGGTTAGTATGCACACTGACTAGAGTTAGTACCCCCAATTTCTCCTAGATGCAACCCAGTGCACGGAATATTCAGGGCAATGAATGAAACAATGTAAACAAGACCTTCCTGCACGTGTGATGCAAGTTACTATCCTAGAACAGCAGAGTAACAGGAACATTCCTTATAAAAGATGGTCAGCCATTTGTACCCTGTTGTGATTTTGCCACTAGTTTGAATGGGTGAACAAGTCATGACACAGGGGACGTTGAGTTTGCTTGCGTCCAGTTTTATGGATGGAAAAAATTGAAGAGGGGCGATACTCCTTCCCTCCTGAATTTGACTGCCCCTTTTCCTGCCATGTTAACTCAGTCCGTGTCCACCACTCCTTGATTTGTGCAAAATAAAAGTTCTCTCAAATGTCTTTCTAATAAGGGCTCCCCTGGCATTCCCGGTCTGTAATTCTGCTATAAAGCCACTTCCTTTAAAAGGGTTCTGCATTTCTTACATTTCAGTGTTAATTGATCTGACTTTAAAAAAAACAAACAAACAACAACACAAGTTTATTGTCATATCCTGGGAAGGGAAACACGTATATTACCCTAATATTTAATATTAATGGACTGATTAGCTCATGGGAAATAGTGTTGCAAAGATATTCAGATAGGTTGAAATTGATGGCTATGTAGATGTTCTCTAAGATTTCCATGTTCAGACTTGCGTTCCTGCCTTCCTGCTTTCCCCATATCACATCTACAGAGAGCAGGTCTGCACAGCAGCCTGCCTATCAACTGTGTTCTTGACAGCTTGAGTGCTATAATATGGACCTGTCAAAACCTCTCCAGTAAATGACAGCTTTGCAGAATTAGCACCCTCACTTCTACATAAGTGAAAGCAGGAAGTTAACATAACAGGAACCTCCAGGCCCATCTTTCCTCCAAATGTATTCAGTTGCATTTAACATTGATGGAAAGAAAGAGGAGACAGAAAGAAGAAATAACCAATGTAAGTCTATTGTGATGACCCAGGATATGGCACAGAGATAACACAAACAGCTGGCTGTTCAAACCATCCCTTTATTGCTCCAAATTTCCCCAAACGCTCCAAATTTCCCCAAACGTGGGGGTGGGAAACGGAATTTGTCATTTATACTATCAGATTACAGAAGGAAGAACAAAATGGAACTCTATGGAGAGAGAAATTAAAATATTTATACTTATAACTGCTGTGAAGAATACTGGAAACCACTACTTTATTTGGGGTGGGGGAGGGGCTCTTTTTTCTTTTCTTTTCTTTTCTTGTACTTTTTACTTTTTCTTTCATTTCTTTCTCTTTTTTCCTTATTTTTATATTAGTTTGTGTTAGTTGTTTTTTGTTTGTTTGTTTGTTTCAAGGGAAGAAGAAAAAGAGGAGGAAGAGGAAAAAGAGAAACAGGAAGGCATGAAGGTCCAGCTATCTTCTGAAATGTGTTTCTGCAGTGTGAAAATTAGTTTGGTTACCAAGTTAGGTAGATGGCATCCACTGTTTTATGCATGTATTAGAGTCCAATCTGCTCAGCCTTGAACCTGTTATATAATACAGTAAAGCAAGTTTTGCAAGTGGTTTGTGGTCAAGTGGAGGAACGGGGGCGGGGGGCGACGGGACGGGACGACGACAGATTTTGGTTTTCTGATTGTTGAAAAACAATGGCTCCAGAAGGGAACTGGAAACCACTACTTTATTTTAAGCTGAAAAACCTTTTGAAAAATGCCAGGTTTCTTTATATATTTTAGCTAAGAGCATGTGTAAAATATAGTTAAGTCATCTCAAACTGTTTAAGAAACCAGAATATTCCCACAGTGGCATCTCATGCACCGTTAATGAAAAGCGAACTCTGCTTTATTTGCTGTCCTTCTAAGTGTTTAATGCTACAGTTCAGATAGTAGATATTATGGATTTTGTTTGCTCCGCATGAGACACGAAATGGCCCATAGGCTGAAGCTTGGTGAGGTGACACTTCTATATCTCAATTGATACGAGGAGCTTCTTAATGTGACTTTTTCTTCCTAGCTTGATTTATTCATATTCTGTTAGAATATAGTCTCATATTCATGTATAAAATCTATTAGCATTAAATGGAAACACTGGAATTAGAATATTAAATGGGCCTCAGATTTAGGAAATGCATAGACATAAAACTCCTCAACAATTCTTTAGAGCAGGCGTTTTGCATAGGCAATGAATTAATTAGCAGTCTCCAATACACTTGCTTTCACATTCTTGGCAGGGGAAAAAAAAATTAGACTTGCCACCAACACCCAGGCTCTTGATAATAGGAGTATTATTTTTAGGACTTGTCTGAAGTTCACATGCAGGCATCTAGAGAATAGGATGTGTTTGCACACTATTAATGGCAGGCAACAGCAGTTCACTTCTAAAATGTGAAAGGGCTATCAGGGGGAATGGATGCTGAAGTAATGCATTGCAGGTTAACCCTCTCACATTACGTTTGTGTTGCTGTTGTGTGTTATCCCAACAGTTCTAAAATAAGTCTCTATTCACATCAAGGTGGAAGGCCAGCTAGGAAAGTGACTGAATTGCGAATTTCTATGTAAATACCCACTGTTACTTTGGATAGGATAACTGTGAATGTCTTCGTGGGACATACCCTCTTTGCAGACTAGAATGTTTCTGGATGTAGGGAGAATAAGCCCTTCTTTCTAGGCCCTCTAAATTTTGAGATAAAAGTGCTTTGATCTAAGTCAGCGGTCCCCAACCTTTCTGGGACCGGGGACCAGTTTGGGGGAACACAATTTCTCCACAGACCCGGGAAGGGGGATGGTTTCACAAGCAACCTAGCTCTCACACATGTGCAGATAAAGTTTTGCTCACTTGCCCACTGTTTGTCCAGCCTGGTTCCCAACAGGCCATGAACTGGTACTTCTTCGGCTAGAAACATGTCCCTGGCAAGCTGTCCCATATAGAAAGCTATTATATGACAGCTCGCAATAGCTTCCTGCTTCTCAGCAATCTCATAACTTGGACTAGTCCCACCTACTCATCTTGAGAAGACATTGTACTCAGATAGATAGGAAGATTACTTAAAGAACAAGAGCTACAATCAGATGTCTATCTTGGTGCCTGGGTCAGGAGGTGCATCCTGGCATTTTCCTTTAGTTTAGATGTATATTTAACCCTGGCCAACAATTCACTTTAACTGCTTCTGTGTTATCTAAAAATGTCTATGCCTTTGCACAATACAGGTTATAAGAGCAAGTCTTATTAGCATGAAAATTTGGCAAGCAGTATGATGGCTCTGGAGAGCTTGATACAGCTACAAAAGACTGACATTCTGCCTCTGGCTAAGTCAAAAAAGCAAGCAGCATTAATAAATTCTAGGTTAGAAAAATCTGAATACTCCAGATCTGATTTCGATAGAGCTATCCATTGCTCCTGTTGGGTTCCAATGTTTCCTTTCTTTACAGAAGTGTGACATATAAACAAACACACGAACACACACAAATAAATCTCAAAGGAAGATTTGCCCTGATGGAATACTATGGAATTAAATAAGAGACAGCAATGAAATACAGGAATACAGGAGGGGCCACGGGATAGGTAAACAAAAATGTCAATATGGCAGCTACAACCGCATGATTGAATCCCTGCCTTGTTTTTATGTACCGTATGTTGCACGTGTGTATAAAGAAATGGGGCTTTGAATGGGGCGTGACTAGTGTCTTGACATTTTTTGACATTGTACTCCTCTCCCCTCTTGGATGCTGCTCTTAAGAGTACTTTTTAATGAGCTGAAATAAGTAGAAATTCCAAGGATTGAAACATCAGAAGAAACTTCCCAGGACTCTGTTAAGAATTGCTCAATAACAGAAGAGGCTATTCCAATAGGCAATATGATTTCCTTCATGAGAAACATTTAAACCACATTAGGATGGTTATAGATGCCACAGCTGAAGCTGAAGCTAAAGATTCTGCATTGTCTGAAGAATTAGGATAACATAACCTTTAAGCTTCCCGTACAATTCTGTCATTCTCTGATGCGAGGCAACAGGGTGAGGAACTTGTAACTGTTGTAATATTGCAGAACAAGAATGCTGTGCAGATCCAATCAACCAATGTTCATTGTTGAGGAATTCTAGTTCAGGACCAACTGGACAGCTGCACTCAAGTAAGTCTTCACAAGACTAAACACCCAATCCCTTATGATAGCTTTAGGATCATTTTAACATCATATGAGAAAGCTCACCAAGATAACCTTTTCTGAACTAGCAAGACAGACAAATTAGGAACAGCAACACCCATTCTCCTGTAACCATTAACACTGACCACAGTTGGAGGCTGAAACTGATGGTGTTGGGACTATCACAGTTCAATTCCTTCCCAACCTAATGCAAAGGATAGCATGCAAATAAAATGGGAAGGAGATCAAGCATGCTACTGTGAGTTCCTTGTAGAAGAGTGAGATAAAAACATAACAAGCAAATACATTTTGTGGACAAGGAAATCCTAGGGGGAAAAAATGCAAAGCAGAAGCAGCAGTTGATTTTGAGAGCAAAGATTTCAGCAAGACTCCAGTCGTCCTGTTCACAAAAGCTGCACTTTTTCCAAATAAATATTTCCAATGTTACTCTACTACTCATGTGGATAGACTGTTAAACAGATGTTCTCCTGCATGGGAGTCTCTTTGTACATTTATGTAGCAGTTCTGAGTACAACAAAATTCTGTGTATGATTGAGCGCTGTGGGGGACTTGGAACAGGTGTAGATTTCTAAAGCTTTAATTAAGGAAACCTTCATTTGAAAAACAGTGATAATTATAAAAACAAAGAAAAGGTTTCAAGTTCTTTTAAAGTATCCATTTAACTACAGTCCTTCATCCTAATTCATTCTGCATAGCCTAACATTCTACATTCTCTCCAATGCACTCATATTAAGTTGTTTCCTGCTATTTGGCACCTGTAACCAACTTGTCCCTGACTCAAATAATATTAGTTATAAGTAAGTAACTATCTAAATGGGAAAGATGAAATTGGTCTCTGCAAAATGGAAATGACATGAACCAGAGGCAACCAATGTTGGTTGTATGTTGACACCTACAATGACTGGCAGAGTTTTACAATTCAGAGTTTCAACTTTGGAAGCAGTACTTGTTTCTCCCGTAGTGACTCTTAGCAGTGTACATAACAAAACCATCCAAATTAATAAAAATCATTAAAAACAACACACACCCCCACAACGTAAATTAAAAAGATGAAACTATCAAATGTATACCCCCACCCATCTCACTCAGTGAATCTGGGAGGTTTATAAGTAAAAAAAAAACCACAATAAAATGTCACATAAAGGTCTGGGCAAAAATGAACGAAGTTAAAAACACAGCGAGAGTGTCTTCAGGCCACCAGCCACTCCTAAGATTGCATCCCATTCTTGAATCCACATGCCAGTTGAGAGAGTCAGGTCTTAAAAGTTCTTCCAGAATGCCAGCAGAGTGGGGGCCAACCTCATCTTAGGACAAGATCTTCCATAGGGTTGGGGGCAATGGCAGAGAAGTCTCTCTTCCTAGACCCCGCTCGTCAAGACCCACAAATTATGCAGTTGATTTTCCTGCATTAGGGGAAGTCAGAGGGTTCAGCACACCAGGAGTGCAAGGGATAAGCTTCACCCTGGAAAACTTTGACATCAACACATAGTGGAAAGCCATTTGAACACCCATAGATAGGCAGTTATGTAGTGGACCCTACACAAAAGGCGTCAGGTTTTGACTTTCCTCACCAGCACTGGTCAACTCTGAACAGGATCTGTACCCAAAATGGTGTCTGCCAGGACTCCTTGTTTAAGTGGGGTCTTGTCTCTACGCCTTAGTGTGACTGTGGTGCTCCTCGACAAAATATCCACATTGTGTCTGAATGTCCATCAAGAGCTTACACCGGCCCAATGTCTGATTTTTTTCAACATAGACCACCCTATCCTTGAATGGCTGGGTGGACTGGACGTTAACATTTGAAGCACTATAAGTCCATGTATCTGCCGTACGTATGCTAAATAAAAAAAAAATAAAACCCTGGGGAAAACACCTAGGGGAAAAAAAGAGACTAATGTAGCTGCTGACACATTGTATGTGAAACAGCAATGCTTCATTTGATGAAGATTCCAGCAAGCATCCAAAAGTGGTAAAAAAATAATAATAATAGCAGGAATAATGGGTCTGGGGAATGTCTTTAATCTCAAGGCAGTTATGACACCAACAATATCGTTGCCAGCCTCCTATTCATTTCAGCTGTGCACAAAAGGTGAAAGGGAAGGAAAGAAAAAGACTGCCCTTGATAAAGTCTTCATCTCCCTTCTCAAGACTGACAAGAAGGGATCCAATTAGTGCCAATCATATGGAGGAAGACTTGCCCAACTGGCTGTAAAAATAAGTTCACCTGTCAACAACTTAACAATTCTTGGTGACATTGCTCAGATTGAAAGTAACCCGAAGGATGAAAAGCTTTGGAAAACCAAGGGTCTGTGAATAATCGTCACTTCTAGACAATCACCAGCACATTAAATATTAATCTGCAAATATCTGTTGGAAAGAAATTCCAATGAATCTATGAAAATACGATTTGGCGAGACATCAATAAAAGTACAAAAAGGTGACTGTTATATCGTAAGTATCTTCTGGCCTTGGCAACTGAAAATGCACCTTAACTATAGACATTAGGCAATTTCTTTGCTTTGGGAGAAATGATTTCCCCTCTTCCATTTGCAACACGGCCAGTACCAGAAATAGTGTTTCCCCCGCTCTAATTAAATTATCACAAGGGATAGGCAATTAATTTTCCCAAAGGGGCACATGAAAAACCAGATTGTTATGGAGGACCGAACCACCATTGCCCACATGTTGAGGGAAGAGGGAGCACACAGCCTCAACCTTATCGTGGCCCCCACTCTTCTCAGTTTTATCACATTAATAGATTGTTAGCATTTTTATTGGATCTACTTCTAACTTAATTAACAGGCTGCAGGTGCAGAAAAGCCTTTCTCTCATCAGCTGACTAAAGGAGACCCTCGGCTTCTTCTCCCACCCTCTGAGGTGCACTTATTTACATTTTATTTTCTAACTTCCAACTGACCTCACATGGTCTAGAGGGGGGGAGGAGGGGGGGGCAGCCAAAAGGCCAGAGGTGGCCAGAAGGCCATAAAATGCCCAAGCCTGAATTATCAGCTCTGATTCTACTGGATGTGGATGAAATGATTACAGTGATCATTCATTTATGTGCAATATGAAACTTTAAACAAGAAACAGAGAAGAGTAACAAAGATGATTAGTTGATTGGAGGCTAAAACATATAAAGAATGGTTGCTGGAATTGGGTATGTCTAGTTTGATGAAAAGAAGGACGAGGGGTGACATGATAGCAGTCTTCCAATATCTCAGGGGCTGCCCCAAAGAAGAGGGAGTCAAGCTATTCTCCAGGGCACCTGAAGGCCAGAGAAGGAATAATGGATGAAAACTGATCAAGGAGAGATTCAACCTAGAAATAAGGAGGGATTTCCTGACAGTGAGAACAAATAATCAATGGAACAACTTGCCCCCAGAAGTTGTAAATGCTCCAACATTGGAAGTTTTTAAAAAGAGATTGGATAACCATTTGTCTGAAGTGATTCAGGGTTTCCTGCCTAAGCAGGGGGTTGGACTAGAAGACCTCCAAGGCCCCTTTCAACTCTCTTATTCTATTCTAAACCATACAGTAGATAATGCAGGATCCAATCTGAGTCAGTCACCGGAACCAGAGGTTTTGTCTTCTGAGCCTTTGGACTCAGAAAAAAAGTTCTTCAGGGAACTTTTCTCTCGCAGCGTGTGTGGTATTTCTATGGTGGTTTTTATGGTGTGTTGATGGCTAGCTTTTAAGTGGTTGGCTATCCTTTGCTTGTGCTGCCCAGCCCTCATCTTCTAAGTACTTGATAAGCTGAATCCGAAAGCTTGGAAGACAAAACCTCTGGTGCTGGTGACCAAGCCAGATGGGATCCTGCAACATTATCCCGGGATACGTATATTCTCCTTCATTTGTGACAGTCGATGATGTTTAAGATTCTCCATGTTCTTCCTTCCCACAAAGGTAGAACATTTCCTTTGTGTCTGGAAAAACAGAGTTCAGTTGCCTTTTGGAAAACAAAAACCAAAACACCTTTGGGATTTCCTTTGTCTACAGTTCTGGCATTCTAGCATAATGTCCATGATTTAGGAGAGAGAGACACATGATATTATTATTTTTTTTGCAGATTTCAGAATGCCGTAACTAAAAGTACCCATTTCACTTACATGATTTTAAATAAAAAAATGGGACAGATTGTGTTTTAAACTGCACAGCAGTTCACCCAATCTAATTGTCCTTCCCAATATCCAGTCATTTACAGATGAGGAATACCTGATAAAAGCTCTTCTGATGATTACCTTAATGGATAAAATACAAAACATTTTAAATACACACTGGATATCTGCCCAATCATGGCTTTCTTTTTAAAATCCATGTAAGCAATAATTAGACTAGTATTTGCAAAATTTACCTCCTTACCCTGCTCAGGAGGAATAATTTATGTGCTTGCAATAATGCTAAAAATACAAGCAACAGGCTGTAGGTTTTAAAGATCCATTTTTTTTAAACTTTTTGCCTTTTTCTTAATAGAATCCAGTCCAGTTCTAGACCTGAGGAACCATACCATTGGAATAAAACAGACAAATTCCATCCAAAAAAGAGCATCTAAATGACAATTTGGGTATAATTATACAGCATTAGAGAAAGCATTAAAAGGGATCCAGTGATATTCCTTGTAGCAAGCCCAATTAGCTGACAGATAAGCTTGGACACTTTCTCTTAAATTAGCTTTATCAAGGTGTACAAGCATTTATTAAATATCAGTTGATCTATATTTTTTTTCTCATAAATGTGAGAAGCCAGTAAAGTCACATGTAAAGACTGGATTCCCCAAAGACCTGATAGCAAATATTGCTTTTCCTGTTTTCTGTATTATTAATGTTCTAATTAAACATGAAGCAAAAAAAAATATGTTCATTCTCTTGAGCTAGATGCAGAGTTCATTTTGACCTTGTTTACTTTTTCAACCTGTTTTGCCTATTTTTGGAGATATAATCTCAGCATGCCATTGAAAGGCCAAATGTATGCCTACTCCCTCTTCCCCTGACCAGTTCTGTATTTCTGAGAGGGCAAGTAAAGATCTGTTAGGAAAGTTTTACTTTAAGCCACTCATCTAACTGCCAAGCAATTAATTCTTGTTTTGTTTTTAGCAGACTCACTGATTCTTTTCTCCTTTGTTATCCACAGAAATTACTTGGCCAATTGAAATAGGCAAGCTTGAGCCAAGGGCTTAAAATAGATTGCCAAAAGAGGTCCTATCTGCTTGAATAATTGCTTCAAGTTTGCCAGGCCAAAAAGCCCTCATATCCCCAGGATCTGGCTATTGTTCAGATTGGAAATTACTTTCCACATTTTCTCTACCACTAAAATCAAGGCTTAAACCAATTTGCCAATGAGAAACCAGCAAGCTTGGCATTGGTTACATAAGATGCTACATTGCCTTAAAATAAAATCAAGAAAATATTTTGAGAAGTTACGTGACTATATACGTTATTTCAAGCAGTTAGCCAAAGCAGCAACTACATTCAAAAATAAAAGTGAGTCACTGTTTTGCATTTTTTTTCTTTCTCCCCAAAGCTTTTTTTTTTTTAAAGAAAGATGCTTTTTTTCTTTCTTTCTGGACTTTAAAATAGATCTTCTTTAAATGACATACAGTTTGAAAAGCATACAACAGGGTTGTTGTCTCTCCCCCCCCCCCAAACTTGCTGACTTTAAGATGCATGGATTCTGGAAGTTGAAGTCCACATATCTTAAATTTAGCAAATTTGAAAAAAAAAAGTGGCCTAAAGCTTCCTTAGGCTATTAATGCTTCCTGATTGCTTCTTTAGATACGAGTCCAAGATCCTGAATGCTCAGAGGAAAACGATGGAATGCGGAAAGTAGAGTAACTTCTAAAGATCCCTCATCTTTTCAGCCCAAGTCCCGCATGCAGTCCAGAGCTTATGATTTACAGTCTCCAAGTTCTCATCAGTGGTTCTGTGAAGCATTTTACAAACAGTTCAGGGGGCAGTTGGTACTTTTACAGCCTATACGTTCTTGGGCACAGAGAAACACTGACAACAAAAGAACTATAAATCAAAGTGGTTTATAATCCTAGTCCTGATTTCTATCAGCCCTCAAGGCAATCAAGAAGTCTGATAAGGATTTTCAGGCTATAGGCTGTTTGACAAGGTTGTTCCTAACAAGTCAAACCTGGATATTTACAAAAGGGCCCCACACAATTATCCCCACTGCTTCTCTTGTCAGCCATACTTTTATTTCATGATATAAACTAAAAAAAATCACCATTTACCCTCCCTTATTATTATTCCTCCTCCTCTCCTCTCCTTTTCTTAGCCTCCACCCAATGTTTTCCATCACAGCTGCAGCTGCTGAGTCATCAAAATTCAGCAGTAATGAATCACTGGCAATCTTCATAGCAGCCCTGACTTCATTTTTGGTAGTATGACAAAGATGTATGGGACTTTAAGCATTTACGATTGCTTTCTGGAAAAAAAAAATCATATTTACATATCTACAGCTCCAGATCAGTCATACTAATGCATTTTTTTTTGTACAATAATGATTAAACTTTCTGTACAACAAGAGAGAGTACTGATGGATCAGATCAAATGTTTTCCCATAACGATCAATATAGAGAGACATATTTCATCCTTTACTGGAAGAAACAGCATCACAAATAATGGGAACCACGAATAATGGGCATTAAAAGCATCCATATTTGCATCCCTCGTTACATATAACCCACCTCCTTCAAAAACCCAACCATAATTATTGTTTACTGTCTGCATCAGTTAAATTCACTACCCAAGAGCAAGAGGTTTGTAGTGGGCCTGCCATGATGTGTCATGGAATCAGATGGGACAGGACCATTTAGGTCATCAAATTGAAAATGAGGAACCTATCAAAATGGTGAAAGGGTAAATATAGGAACACCAACATAGCCTCACAGAAATGATTGATTACACAAGGATTCAGACCAAAAGTCTTCTGCCTATCTGAATCCTTGCAATCTGCAACATATAGATTACAATTCCATAAATGCCAACAGTTATGTTAATTAGAATTAGAGGAACTGTAGTTCACAAATCACCTGGAAGGCACTGAGTTGTCTACCCAAGGAATCAGTTTAGATCCTCTTATTTTCCTAACCCACCTTAAGTTCTTTTTGCTTCCATTTATGATGACAATGCAAATGTCAACATGTGTTATTTCCAGAAAATCAAAAAATGTACCAAGCAAAATTCTCATCTTGACCTACATTGCTTATTTGAACTTTTGATCAAGATTTCACAATTCTCAGCTTTTGGATTCTAGAGCATCACAAGGATGACACTCCATATATATGCAGCTGATGTTCTGTTATTTGTCAAAGGTTGTTGGGTGGCTTTCCTGACATTTAATTGACCTGCTCCTTGCTAAGTTAAAAAAGGCCTCCTTTTGCTGCCTTTATTCAAGCAGCGATCTATTCAGCTCAAGTTGCTTCTTTCATTTATACAATCCACTTAAAAGTGAACTACAGAGCAGCCAAGGGTTGGAAACAAAACACAGATAGAACAAGTTACCAGTGAAAGAGGAAATAAGTAATAGCTGCTGATGTCATATTATTTCTTAGAAAAGTAGAGTCTGTTGCTGTTGTTTTATTTTAGTGGTATATATGTGCACAACTGCCTCCTCTTATTTTAGAGATGCAGGAGGCTGGGTTCTTAAATTTTTAAATTTTAATGCAATAACAAAATATTCAGAAGGAAAAATTCCATATTATCAATTGCACCTTTCCATATCTATGGGAATAGGCAACTGAAGACTTGACAAATAAAATCCATCTGTAAATACTAGAGTGAGCTTTTTTTTTCAGTATCTGCTGTCTTAACAGTACCAAAGGAAGAGCTATGTCTCACATTTGGAAATGGAACTGATCCCATTTTTTTAATACTGCTTGTCCTACTCTTGTGCTAGCAAAGCAGTTGTGCTTTGCAGGAGAACCGTATGGACTTAATGCAACATTTCTTTTGAAGCGGCTATTGCATCTCAGCCCTAAAAGCTTGTCATGAATGAATCTTAGAATGCAAACTTGGGCTTTCCATGCCTCCAAGGAAAGAGTAAACCATGAGGATACAATGTCATTCTAGAGTTATAGAGATTCATAGCGCTCTTAGTTATCCTCATTGGAGCTTTCCGTGGTGCTGAAACGGTCAGCATTTCTTAGCACTACATGAGCTTGTCAGAAATGAAGGCAGCATATAGCACTTGAAAGCAGTCTCTTTGGCTTTGAAGGTAGATTTTGTTTATTCTGAATGTCTCCATCTCATCTTTCAAGCTTTGATTCATAAGCCTGCTTTAAAATGCCATTGATAAAGACATATAGAACAATATTAGAAAGCATTAAACATAACCCAACGTTTGTGAAAAGTGGCATTGAAATCAAAGTCATTCTGGACACATTTCTTAAAAAAAATCAAAAGAAAAATGGGAAGAAAAGAGAAAAAATATATATCCAGACAGATAAAAATATAGTAAAACCTGGAATTGGGAAGATAATTAAGTAAAACAAAATCCAGATGTGCTTAGGACTGGCATCTGTTCTGAAAAGTAGTGTTCATCCAGAAAAAATCTTACCAGCTAGGCAGGTTCCTATGGGAGAAGGTAGTTTTTCACTTAGTCTCATATCTCAGCTTGAGCCCCAATTAGCTATTTCAGTCCACCTAATCTATAATTAATATAGCTTTCCAATTATGGATCCTCCATTTCCTTCTTGTCCTTATCTTGTACATTTAAAGTAGAGGTTTAATTTGTAAGGACAGGTGTTATTTATTTACTTGTTCAAATTTATATAACTCCCCTCCTGCAACAGCGACTCTATGTAGCTTAAAAACAACATTTAAAGATATAGAAGCATATTATAAGACACAGCAACATATACAGCAGCTAAAAATCCAAACCTTATCACAAGCTCCAAGTAACACTCTGAGTCTTTGCCTGGATCATTCATTCCTTAAGAAACTTCTGGAAGACTAAGAGTTGTGGTCAGTCTGTTCTTAGGTGGAATGATGTTCCATAAGGATCAGAATAGAAACCAGGAGACCTTCAATTCTAGTCTGCCTTAGGCACAAGTGACTTTAAGCCAGTCACTCTCTCTCAGCCATAAGAAGGAGACAATTAATAATAATTAATAATTTATTAGATTTATATACCGCCCCATTCCAAGGACTCGGGGCGGTTTACACTTAAAAGTCTTTTAAAACCGTTTTAAAATTAACCCATAAAATTTTTAAAACCCATTTAAAAACCATTGCAAGCCACTTCTGAAAAACCTTGCTAAGAAAGTTGCAGAGACTTGTCCAGGCAGTTCCTGAGAATCAGACACAATTTAATGACAGAAAAAAAAATACAATTAACCCAGTTTGTCAAGGTTATTGCTATAGTGAAATAAACAGTAACTTAGCATACATCATTGTGTTCATAAAAACCTCCACATATAAGCCATGAACATTAACTACGGTTGACTCTACTATATATTAAGGAAATTATAAGGTGACAAGGTTAATTTGGTTAAAATACACAGCATACAAGCAGAAAAATCTCTATTTAATATAAAAGAGCTGCTAAGAATAATTACATTGTGAGTCATAATTACCCATAGGGAAAGAATGCATTTCATACAATAGAGCGAACTGTGGATCAGGTGTCATCAACCATTCTCCCTGAAAAGCCAACTTCATTTTTGCCACGTACCTAAGCAATATAGGCACGAATAATAATTTTGAAAGCCATTTTTTCCTGCAGAAGCATTGTATCCATTTATTATTATTTTTTTTCCAATGCACATTGGCAATAATAAATCATATCAGCCAAGCTGTTGCCATTTATTGTGTTGTTTATAGCAATGCCGAATTGACTGGCATTTGCATTTGGCTCATGTTAGTTAAAGCAGGAGTTTTGCTCACTACGTTTGATTGCATTTACAGACCTCCCATCAGGCAGCATTCAGAAGCAACAATCATTCATAGAGTGACTCAGGGTCATATTAAACAGCTCTTTAACAACATGGTATATCTTGCTTGGCACTAGGTGATATAATTAAATGAGGGGACAGCAGAATTAATAAGCAGTAGACAAAAATAAATTGAAACCCAGGCCACTTCAGCATTGTGGATTTTCCTTGGAGCTTCCAGATAGAAAATCAGATATAAAATTAAATCTAATTGCATATTGGTCCAGATAGTGCTATTTTCATATCGCAGAGTTATACCATACTACAAGAATGAGTTTAGTGTAATAATTAAGGCACCAGATTAGAAACTCAGAGACATGTGTTCTAGTTGTAAGCTTCAGGCCTTAAGCCAGTGGATGATTTGGGTCCAGTCAATTTCTCTCAGCCTTAGAAAGAAGGCAAAGATAAACCACTTTTGAAAATCTGCCCAGAAAACTGGGGGGACTTGCAGTTTGACTCAAAAATTACTCAAAAGTACAAAAAATAAATTTAAAGAAAAATTAAAATCACCCACATAGCATAACCAGATGCCAATATAGTTGTAGAACATATAGTCCTATAATAATATATTTGAAAGTAAATTAAATTTAAAACATAAGAATAAATCAACATTACATGAATAAAAACATAAACTATATCCTATTTCAACAGCAACTTTAAAGCCAAATTGTGGAGTCCTTGTGCTCTCTGAGCTTGGCTGTTTGCTTCCAAAGCCTAGTTACCCAACTAGACAAAATCTTTGGAAACTCTCAGAAGTATCAAAGACTCCACAGTTCAATTCTGAGCGATAGGTAGGTAGGTAGGTAGGTAGGTAGGTAGGTAGGTAGGTAAGTAGACAGACAGACAGACAGACAGACAGACATTCCCTTTTATTGAAACCCAAATTTGTTCAAAAAAATACATACTAATTTCTAACAAAAGGGTAGCAAACTTGGAAGTAAGCTTGAATTATATTTTGGGGGATTCCGGCATCTGGAAGTGGTCATTGAGAATATATCTTCATCAAATGTTCCCCTGGCCTCTGATAATCTTAAATCAGAGAGAAGAACCTACCTCTCCTACATATCTTAAATGCTGGGCAAGAAACAAAAGATGTGGTTACTAGATAAGGGAAATCTTCAGTATTGATTTGCCATTGGTACAAAGAGTGAAAAGAGAGCCTTTGGCCAGATAAAAGAATTTAGCTCTTTTGGCTTGATTTCCAGTTATAATTAGTGAACTAAAGCTTAAATCTTGATCCATTTGACTTCAGCTATCGGCTAATTTTGACTCTCCCCTCCCCATTTTCCAATTTTTGTTATGCTGCATTTATGTGTGTAAGTCCTTGAAGTATCAAATTGCATTCCCAATAATTCTATCAAAATGGAAGTCGAAAGGATTCCCTAAAAGCACAACTCATCTAACACTACAGTCAATAACTTCTTTGTCACTTTCTTGGATTTCAGCTCTGTGAGCACGCTAGCCATTTTTGCTGTCATCTTTTATTCATCAACCCAAGCTGCTTCCAACATCACAGCTCAAGCAAATTTCAGCAATATTCCAATTCAGAGTGAATCACCAACATCTTGCTCACTCGGCCAGCTCCTATGTCTACTGTTGCTACAGGAAAGGATGAAAAGACTCATTAAGGTATCTGAAATCTGCCAAAGGGACAAAGGGTACGTCTAGTTAATTATGACACAATTGCCACAGAGCATCGGAAACTATATTATTTTTGTAGTTGTTAAAAACTTTGCCCTCCACATCTGTTATGCTAAAAATCTTAAATATCATATGCGTCCACATTTTTTGGGTTCTATAGTTTAAACTTCTACTCATAAAACTGTACTTCATGGCATTCTGACCTGCATATTTCTGGAATGATAAACATTTAACTCTCTTTCTGCTTTTGAATCTTTCTCTCTCCACTGTACAAATAACAGGAGCTTAGCTTTCTAACATACCCAATCCTCTTGTGCACCTTAACATTCATTGATATGTTAATTGGTAATAGCATTATTTCATAAATCTCTGTTGGATAATCTTTTTTCAAGGATCGTCATTTCAGCATGATTTTAATTCTGCACTTTTTCAAGGTGTTCAGTTCTCAAACTGATAGGTTCAAATCGAAGTACTTTTGGGAAAAAGCAAAGATGGAAAGTTTTGGGATAAATACAGTATAAAAGAACTGGATTTCAGCCCATACCGATGAGAAATGACCTTGTGTACTTCTGCCTGATATTGCTACTGCAAGGGTGTTTATATAATGCCTAATTTGGACACCACAATGTTAAACACAAATGTTAAACTGGCTTATATATCACTACAGGATATCCAGTTTATTCTTGAATTTCACCAATCGCAGGTTATCATCATAAATACAGACTTGGAGCCAGTGATGCACAAGTACTCATCCTTGCATTTTCTTGGCATAATAAATGTTTTTACATTTTATCCTCTAAAAGGCTGGTGTTTCTCAACCATAGGAACTCTGAAATGTATTCTGGGAATTGAAATCCACATATCTTAGAGTTCTTACACTTGAGAAACAGTTTTTCTAGAATGAGTGGAAAGAGAGCGAGAATGAGAAAGTGATTAACTTGTCAGTGTATCCAGCAGCCCTGGAATTTGCAAGTGGTCCCTGCCCAAAGGCTAACCAGGAATAACTGCTTAGTTTTCTAGGCAAGTCAAGGGCACTCAGATATCTCCATCTAGTATGTCTCACATAAACACACAGGAAAAAATTACACTGCAATCAGTAGAAAAAAATCATGAAAACACAGACTAGATGGAAAGAAAATAAAATGTGATCCCCATGTCTAAGAACCAAGTACTTTAGGACTTATAAAAAAATAGACTCAAAAAAAAGGTATTATCACTGTGTAAAGAAGAAAATGACTTGTGGATATCAAGCTGCCTAGAAGCTATCGTCCATATATTTTCATTTTAAGATAATAATTTGGATGTATAAACACCTTTATATGCCAGTGATTTTTCAGAATCTGAAGGACTAGTTTTACATTTTTGTTGTTGTAGTTGTAGTAGTTGTTGTTGTTGTCACCCTGCTTAGCTTTGTGTTCTTTCTGGTTTTGCTACCAGCTGAATACATTCTGGCATAAGGACTCCTTGGGGACCAGCAATAACTACCTCCATAAACACACCAGAGAGACAGATTGGTTGCCAAGGCAATAGTTAGCAATGTCAACAGTCTTCCTTAACAGAAAAGGGCAGGATCAGATGGCTTGGCAAGGTTTTTCACCAAACTGGGCTACAAGAAAGAAAAAACATACCTAATTGATGGAACCCAGTGGGCCTTTCACATCTGCATGCTTTTAAAATCCTCGACTCTGCCTCGAGCATTCATCCAGCCTTGCCTGCATACAAATAGCCACGACAGAGGATAAGGCAAAGCAGAAGCAGAGATGGTCGAGGACACAGCGCAATAAGGAAATTACAGCTTGCACCAATGTACGTATACATGGTTTTGTTTATCTTAGCTGGAACTTCAGCCAAAGTTTCTGTGTAGCACTGAAGTTTCCGCACTGACCTTTCGAAGCCAGAAGTGAAGAGCTGGGAAATCTATTACTGCAAATAAGTCAATTTGCTAGGTAAAGTATAAGTGGCAATTTTCTTCCTTAAACACATTACAGTGAAAGACAAATGTCTGCGAACCGAAAGGTGTGCTTTCTTGTCTTGCTCTGAAATGATTTCTCAGATTGCCATTTAGAGGCCAATGCCTTAACACTCCCTTCCTATGATAAGCCATGATGAGGTGCAGTCTGGTATTGATTGAGTGATGCGTGTGTGCAATTTTATTTAAAAAACAAAACCAAACCCAAGGCAGATAATAAAAAAACACAGCACCTGTAGTAGAAACCAGAAATGAAAATGAGTGTTTAGATCTTACTTAGCAGTGCAAATCAGCCCAGCTGCTTAAAATAGTCAACTGAAGCAGCAAGATCACCAGCCTGTAGCTTTGATGCACAAATACTTCAGTTTCTGTACTGATTTCTGAACAAGAAATCTACAGTATTTGCTTTTTTTTTTTTTAACTAGATGCAATAAATGGTATTTATTATTTCAACAGTCAGGTAGCAAGATATTCCAATAACCCGAATTGACTTTTTTTCTGATTCCTATTTTAATCTACTGTGTGGTGGAATGGAGTCTGGAGTCCCAGGTGGGAGAGGCTGCTTCCCCAAGGGCAAAGAGGCTGGGGAACTTGGAACATCTGGTAGGTCAGAAGAGGGCTAAGATGGCCCCTCCCTAACATTTCACAGACTATATCTATAGTTATGCAGATAGAGAAGCTGTTTTAGTCTGGCAAGATTCTGTCTTCAGGCAAACAAGAATAAAGAAACTGTTCAGAAATAATTCTACGTGTCATCCTTGTTTCTTGGTGCCTGCCAACTGGTCCTATTTATTATAGTTTGAAGCAGTTTAGAACATAGTGATTGGGTTCACATATTTCACTACATTGTTATATGTTGTTGTTTAGTTCTGTGTCTAAACCCAGCCACTGCTGTCTATAAATCCTAGTTAATACTCAGCATAGTGTATATATCCAGCATGATTCAACAAATCATGGCTGAAAGAAACTTGAATTTTATCCCATGCTAGCAGAAATGTGAGATATGGCATCCAACTGCCACCATTCACCATGCCATTCTGAAGGACTCAGAAGCATTTTTATGGCACAAGAGGACTGCAGTGCATATGCATGTATGTGAAAGTTGGATGCACCATTTAACAGAAAGCACTACTTGATGTGGTACAAAGGAATGTGTCTAGATGAATGGAATAAATAAACCTTCCTGCATTCTCTTTCTTATGCAAGTAACACCATACACCCACAAAAAAAAGGGGGGGCAGAGGGATGCCCTGGCAATCTATGACCAACTCACAAGCACAGGCAATACTATTTTCAGTTCAGGTGAAGGAGACTCAAGACCATCATTACTGTTTGCATGGAGTATGGAGGATCTCAGAGATAATGAGAAGAAAAGCCCCTTTGCATGCACACACAGACAAATCTAAGCAGAGGAAGTTTTGGAGTTTTCAGAAGCTCCTTTCATTCAGATCAGCACTGAGTAGCCATTGAAACAGGCTATACATGACTTTTTTTTTCTCCCATAAAAGGAGGACTAACATGAGCATCAGCAGGTAAGTGTACAAGTTACCACCTCATCTCACAAGCTGTTCTGCCATGTGTTAGCAATAGCAATAGCACTTAGACTTATATACCGCTTTATAGTGCTTTACAGCCCTCTCTAAATGGTTTTACAGAGTCAGCCTCTTGCCCCCAACAATCCGGGTTCTCATTTTATCCACCTCAGAAGGACGGGAGGCTGAGTCAACCTTGAGCCTGGTGGGATTTGAATGGCTAAATTGCAGGCAGTCAGTAGTCAGCAAAAGTAGCCTTCAGTACTGCACTCTAACCACTGTGCCACCAAGGCACAATTAGTGACAAAGGATGTGGCAATTTCTTTACCTTTCATGCCTGTATGTGAATAAGCTTAGCAAACAGAAATGGGTTGCCATTATGGGGAGTCTGCTTTGGAATAAAGGTGCCTTAATTAACAATGGAACTTCCCAAAGTAGAACTGTGAGATGTCTTCTGTTTTGAATCTCATCCATTCTGAATTCAGTCACAGGCCCAGAGCTGTACCAATGCAATATCACAAATGCACAGCAGCAATGCATTTCTCTCCTCCATGTTGTTTTTAGTTGCATCATTTCTATTCTTAAAGACCATGATGAGCACTGAGGTTTTTCAAGGAAAGCACGAAAACTGAAAGAAATGCAGTTCTCCTAAATTGAGAACGTCCATTACTTCCCTTGCAACTTTTGCAACGGTACCAGGATACCCCTGCCTCTACTCAGAATATAGACTCCTTTAACATCTAATGCTATTCAGGGTCAAAAGTCCATTGCCAAAAAAGAAGGGAATATCAGCCAATAAGGCTGTCTCATGACAGCTGTGCATATGCTTGGCCTCACAAATTAAGTTAGAGGGAATTACTGGCTGTGTGTACCCATCCACAGCCTGTCTAGAGATATCAAGCAGACAGTTTGAAATGCAGGGAAGGGATAGCAGGATTGATCCAGAGTTTATCTTTTCTGAATACTGTATATCTTGATTTGGAGGCACTGGGGCCTCTCTGTTTTCCAGAGACTTCCTACACAAGTTGTGAACAACTCAACTCTGAAATAAATGTTTGTCAATTTTGGAAAGGGTTTGCTATCAAGCTGGTGTGGGAAAAGCAAAGCCAAGTTTCTTACAGACCTCTACAACATCCAGATGCTATAAGACCCTTCTTGCTCCCCAAATCGTATCTCTGGATATCATTTCCACTGATAGAACATATGTTGACAATGTGAACACACATGGTATGGATGCACATTAGGCTGAGACCATACAGAGACAAAACAATGCAAACTTGTAATGTGGCCATTTCTCTCCCTATCTGAGACCGGCTCCATCAGCTGCAACCCCCCTTTGCTTTCTTCATAAACCAGTGACCTTTCAAAGAGAAAAATCTTCCTTACTGCTATATTAAAAAATAGAATACGAGACAGAAGCTCGTTTCTACTTTGTCCTGCCTGTAAACTGGGTGTGAATAAACTCTTCATCTACTATTCTAAAATACAGAGTTCTCAGAAGCTGAGCTCTCCGTGCTTTCACTCAGCTAACTGACTCCACGCATATCCAGTGTTTTACATGAATAAGGACCCAGTGGAGTTGAATGAGATTGATCTTAGGAGGCTGCTTTTCTGCTCTTTAACTTTCCTGACCTCAGGCTTCGGAGAGATAGTTTTGCAGGGCAAGCAGGTATTCCAAGCCTTTTTCCCAAGGAACAAATCAATTTTAATTACCACAAAGCCTCTTCCTCAGTAAGTATCCACACTGTGTTGTCTTCCTTCCTTTTCTCACCCAGTAACGACTCCAAATTAAATGGCAAATGGTATTGCAGCAGGGGTATTGTCATGCAAACGAAGAAAAACAGCTTCCTTCCCAATTTATTCATGCAACCAGAGACTGCATTGTTAAGCCAGAGAATATATTTTGCCATCTCAATGGTTCCGGAGGAAAGATAAGTAGCATTGTACAGGTTTTTCATTTGTAGGCTGGCAAATTGTGTTCTCTCTCTCTCTCTCACTGTCATACAAAATGGCGAGCTTGGTCAGCAAAGACAGAATCTAATCATGAGTTCCTTGCACCTGCACACCTTATATTGATGATTTCATTCCTCTGTTTTAACTTGGTTGTGTGGATGACGGTTTTAAAGGGGCATCTTCCAACTGCTTCAAAAATTGGGGAAACAGGGACTTGTTCCAAAGCACTTCTTTGAAGGTGGTTCCTTAGATATGCCAAACCATAGTACAAAGCAACATATTTCGGCCCTTTGTCCTTAATGTTGCTTTTATCTGCTCTGCAGTCAAATGGGAGACAAGGTTAAGATCTTTAGCAGCACCGAGGTGTTTTCCACCTTAAGCTGACAAGGTACTGAAAACCTGTTATGCTTTGCCATCTGCTATGTCAGAAATAAAATCAAATGGTCAGTAGTGAATGGGGAAGTGCAGCACTGGACATTTCAGATTAATGAGGTCACAGCTTACGTTAAGCAGGGGTGTCAAACTCAAGGCCCAGGGGATGGATCTGCCCGGCAGGGTGCTTAGATATGGCCAGTGGGGCCGCCCTGGAAACAACAAAGGACCGGTCCATGGTGCCTTTGCCAGCAAAAATGGAGTTTGTGGGGAGCCACACATGACATCACCAACCCCCGGGCTCCATTTTCAGTCGCGATGGCCTCCTGCAACCCTCTACCAGTGAAAATGGCCTTAAAATTGATGCAGCCTTAATGTGTCTTATTAATCCATGAGGGTAACTTCAGAATCATTTCTTACAGTGTTGTAAATGGCTTGTTTCTTTGATGTGTTAGCTATTCCATCTAGGGTGTTATGCTTTTTGTAGTTGTGAGTGGCAGATGTCAGCCAATCCACTTCTCCCCCTTTTGTTTGTGTGTATGTTTGTGTACTCACCAGAAGATGAACATTTCCAGTGCATTATTTCTCTTGGCTATATATCTCTGCAAGAAACAAGAGTCCCTCTCTTCTGAACAATAGAATTAGGAAGGAACTAAATATGTCACTGAGGCCATATTGCACCAGCAAAGAAAAAGAGAGAGAGAGAGAGAGAGAGAGAGAGAGAGAGAGAGAGAGAGAGAGAGAGAGAGAGAGAGAGAAGGAAGGAAGGTTTGCAGGCTTAGTGGCTGTCTGTTCTGCTTATTGGCATCCCAAAGCCTGTAAATCACAGCTTCTGTATGAGATGCTATCATTTTAGTGTTGCTCTGCAATGGCCTGATAGTTTAGAAATACAAGACAAATCTTCTATTCATGACATTCTGGGAAAACTGAATCCCAGGAACTGGAAGCAACAACCAGGGATGGTGATAGGTTCTTCAACAACAGCAACAGTTGTATGTATGTACAATATGTATGTATTCAATTTCTATAGCCACCCATCCTCAATGACTCTGGGTGGCTTACGATTCCAAAACTATAAGGACAAGTAAAACACCAAAAAACATTGTCTATGGATAATTCCAGTCATCCAGGTCAAGGTTGTCCCAAAAGTGCTTTTTCAGGGACTTTGTTTTTCCTTGAAGACATTTTGCTTTTCATCCAAGAAGCTTCCTTCAGTTCTGAACTCCAAAAGGCTTCTACACCTCTGAACTGAAGAAGATTTTTGGATGAGAACGTCTTCAAGAAAAAGAAAGTCCAGTTGCCTTTGAAAGAGCACCTTTGGGACAATAAAAAGCACTTTAAAAATAATAAAGGCATCCAAAAAATGTACATAGCAGCTGAGATAGTTAGCTAGTTAACAGTAAAGCCAAGAAACGGGGCCCTTTAATACATTCAGCATCCCAGGTGCAGGAACACAGTCAAGTTTTTAAAACCTTAGAGATGGCCAAAAGGGTTGGAGCCATCCTAATTTCCAAGGGGAAGGCATTCCACAGAGCAGGGGCTACTGCAGAAAAACCCCACCTTCTCTCCCCTCCAGCTGATACTCTGGGATCTGCAGCATGCCCAATCTGCTAGATCAAATAGAATGGGTAGTGACTCTAGTCACCTGGTCCCAAGTCATGTGGGGCTTTAAGGTGATAACCGATACCTTGAATTACACCTAGAAACACACCAGTAGCCAATGTAGCTCATGCAGAAGTGGAGTTTGCTGTGCTGTGTAGCTGGCACCAATTACTATCCATGCAGCTGCATTCTGCACCAACTGAAACTTCCAAATACTGTTCAGGGGCAGCCCTATGTAGAGCACGTTGCAGTAATCTAAACAAGACATTACAAGGAAATGGATGACAGTGCAGAGGACCTCCCAGTCCAGTAAAAGAAAACAGCTCCGCACCATATATTATGACATAAGCTGGAAGCCATGCTAAAAATTCTTAGCTAGGCCCCCTCATTATTCCTCCTTATTGCTAAGCAAACAAATCAATAAATAGAATCCCTTTTTATCCCTCTCCCCAACACATGTTGTAAAAACAAATGAGACCTCTGCGATGTGAAGGTTTGGGGGGGCCTACAGCTTGCCGTATTTTCTACCATTTCTTTGATTGCTGACTTGGAGGCAAACAGACGTCAAACTTTGTCAAACAGAGTACAGACTTGTGAGAAAACAGAACTGTGCTGTCTCATTGTGACTAAGGCTTTAATACAAAGTTGTCCACGACATTTGGAAACAGAGTGGCCACCCAAACAGACAACAGATGGTCGTTAAGGAACTAAAGTTCAAGAAATCCCTGCATCGATAACTGTAATAAGAGAAGTAACAATACCAACGCATGGGGAACAAAAGGATATAGCAGGGACACATCTGCAGTTTGCTGGATTTCAGAGAAGAAATTAATGAGAGGAGACCAAAAGGAAAGCTGTTCCATGCATTACAAAGATTCTGCCTGCCCAGTTTTGCAGCCATTAGGGAGGAAAGAAAAGAATAATAATAAAAAAAAGACAATATTTTTTTTCTTCCCCGATTGTACAAATTTAGTGTGTGGCAGAAAGGCTGAACAAACATGGGAGCACATGCAGTGACAGGGGTTATAAAGCTTCCATAAGAGCTGCGCAGAATATTCTCCTGATTTATGTGTAAAATCCAGCAATTTTTCTTCGAGACACATAGAAGAACATTAACCCTCTCTGCTCTCTTCCTATTCAATACGGTTATCACTGCTGGTACCGTACACTCAATTCAGCCTCATTTTCATAACCAAAATAAGAAATGGAGCAGCTTTAACATAAATTGGAAGGAAGGAACCACACGTACCCACAATCACAAAGATGCAAGGAAGATGAGCTCTCAGCGCACTTTGAATTTTTCTTTTACCAAGGAGAAAATCCTTTGCTTAATGAGAATTGTGTTAACAAAAGACTTCTGTTTCACTTTAAATAAGCCTTGTTGTCTCTTGCATGAACTGAGAAAGTCCTACCCTTGGTGAAAAGGTAGGGAAGATTGTCACAAATTTCTTGAACACGTTAGAAGCTTCCAAGGAACCCCAATTTCTCTAGAGCATTGTTGAATACCGGTAAAATAAATGGATTAGAATAAAAAACCAAAACCATAAGAAGATTGAGCCTAGGTGGCGCAGTGGTTAGAGTGTTGAACTGCAGGCCACTTCTGCTGATTCAATCTAGCGGTTCAAATC